>APFE030098761.1:0-53949 GCA_000404065.3 Pinus taeda | reverse complement strand
AGGTTCGCCATCGCAAGTCGCAATTGGTGGAACTCAACGTCCATAGCTCAGTGGTGTGGCTGACCCAATGGGTCTTTAAACCACAATGTATATACCTTTTGGGTCTCACGAGGGGTGGTTTCATATAACTACCACTGTGTTTTGCAATTGTGATTTGATCACATTGTTTAACACATATACATATATATATTTTGGTAATGGCTCCATATAACCATTTATAATATGATTTAACTTAATCGCATGGGTATACGAGGGCTGATCCTTTTATTCTTCTTTCTTTTGCAATTTCAATGTATAATAAAAAAAAATACTTCATTTCCCTTAGACTCTGTGGATGTAAAGAAAATAAGAGAGCTTCATTAAGGTTGAACCCCTGTAATGATTTTAGATCACAGATTGTGATAAAAGTAATAAATAAGCTTAAACACAATATAACTGACAACATCTAGCTCTGACTTGGTAGAGTGCTTTTGCCACAGAAGCACTAAGAACCACAAATTAGTTCCTTATCCATTGGGCATGGAGTCATATATTGCTTCAACAAACTTAGCTGTGCGAAAATTTTGTACAGTGAACCCATGTCGATCTTTGTAGTGACAGGGTGCTTGTACCTTGATATCAGAATATTGAGAACTGTAGATCAGTATCCTTAGTTGGGCATGGAGTCCAAAACTATGAAAACCCTGAAATTTGACAACAGAAACCTGTCAATCTTGAAGTATGACACCTCTGTAAACTAGTTTCTAACAGGGAAAGTCACCCTTATTTATCCTTCTAAAGTCAAACTAAAGAACTACAATCGAAAACCAAATGCTCAACACTTGAGCTTATTTATGTACATGATTGATCTCCACCAGGTGAAATCAATCTTCCAATGGTACCAAGTTAGTTTTTGCGTGTTTAATCTAGAACCATTCCGCTAGTGAATCTTGGAAAAAAAATCATTCGGAGTTTCTCCTAAGTTCCAATGTTGTGATCCTGAATGTGTTCATCTTGTGAAACCTTCCCTAAGTCAACAACCACAACATTGGGGTTAGAAATCCTTTCAAGAGGAACAAGTCCATTTGGAAAAATATTATCCTTCAATTGAAAAATCTTTGGATTAGTTATTAAAGCTTTTGAACCACTAATTTTTACAACTTCTATTGTTTCTTCTTTATCCTGATCAATTTCTGTGCCCCGAAAATCCTCAGGTAGAGTACAAAATTCTTTAATCTGATTATCATCTTCAAAAGCTTGCCATTTTTAAAATTATCAGGAACAAACGGTCTGTGCCTCATTCCTACCTCATATCTCAGTCTTGGATTAATAGGAGACCTTAAAGTACTAGCAACCACAACCAATGAATCTACTAATCTATTCTCATTTCTTGGAATAATTTGAATGTTAAAAGCTTCAAAAAAGTTCTCAATCAAATACCATACCTCATTTCTATATACCCTAAGCCTAGGGTTCTTTGCTTGGAAATGATTTTTTATTTTCTTGATAATCAACTCTAAATCTCCAAAAGAGGAAATTAACTTAACTCCCATATGTTTAGTTGTTTGTAGAGAAATAATCAAGGACTCATATTTTGCCACATTATTTGTTGCCTCAAACTCTAATTTGAAAGAAAAAGGGAACATATTACCTCTAGGAGCAATTAGAATAAAACCAACACTTGCTCCTTCCTTGGAATAAGCTCCATCAAAGAAGCATTTTGACACTCCTTCAGTTTGTAGCTCTGTAATTACATTGGCTGAAGCAAGCTACTTCTGATTATCTTCAGCCAACTCTACATTATCATACAATGTGAAACAAGTAAAGTCATCCTTCTCCTGGCTATATACAAGTGAATTACTTGCTCCATTTATTGTAATCATTTTTACAAATCTAGTTTCTTTATATAATCTCATCTCTTCCCCACCAAAAATTGGTATAACAACATATGTAAAATCCAATTTCAAAACAACACCCAATTTAGCCCCTGAGGACCTAGATAGAAGCATTCCAACCAACACTTGTTCCTTCCTTGGAATAAGCTCCATCAAAGAAGCATTTTGACACTCCTTCAGTTTGTAGCTCTGTAATTACATTGGCTGAAGCAAGCTACTTCTGATTATCTTCAGCCAACTCTACATTATCATACAATGTGAAACAAGTAAAGTCATCCTTCTCCTGGCTATATACAAGTGAATTACTTGCTCCATTTTATTGTAATCATTTTTACAAATCTAGTTTCTTTATATAATCTCATCTCTTCCCCACCAAAAATTGGTATAACAACATATGGTAAATCCAATTTCAAAACAACACCCAATTTAGCCCCTGAGGACCTAGATAGAAGCATTCCAAATCTAGTAGGGATATCTGCTACTACTACATCCATGACCAAGCTTCTAGCTGGAATTTGGGCTAGTGACACTGCCAGATCCTTAATAACTGCCAGATGGCTGACTTTGTTTGAATCAAAAGAATACAAGTCCCTATAGGGTTTGGTAACTTGTAGATCTAGTTGCTTCATTACTGATAAAGGCATAAGGTTATGTTAAGCTCCCGAATAAAACATACAATTATGTAAGAGGAAGTCATGGACCAATAAGGAAATATAAAAAGGAGGTATTTAAGGGTCTACTTCCTCTACATGTGTACCAAAAACCACTACTAGTTTGTTTTCCTGCAAATTTACAGTGTCATCTATAATCTCATTTTCTTTCAAACTAACAAACTTAGCAATCTCCTTTTGATAAATAGGTATTTTTGTCAATTTTGTAAGAGGAATCTGAATTCTTACCTTTTCCAACTCCTTAGTAAGACTAAACAAGTGACCTTGTCCAACAGTCATTTCGTCCTCTTCCTCATCTTTTTTCAGGACTGGGATTACTTGGGGAATTGAAGTGAGTCTCTCCAAGGGAATTCTCCCAGTTTGATCTTGAGAAGGCTCACCTTGAAGTATCTGTGTCTTTCCATCTTTATTCTGTTACTACTTTCCTTTATTCACTTGTTTTGCAGACTGATATTCTTTTGGAGTCGCCTTTGGTGAGGAAGTTGAAACTTGCTTCTCACTTTCATTTTTTTGATTTCTTGATCTCTTCCTCGATCTCAAGTCATATTTCTTATGTAGTTTGGCCTACATAAAAACACAACATTGCTTCCAATATTTATCAATTTTATTTTCATCATGAATGAAACATGTTTCATCATATTCATACTCTTCTTCTTTGATACCAAGTTCATCTTCATCCATTGCATATAAAGTAAAAATTTGATCCTTAGGATGCTCTTTCTTTTCAACAGGATCTGCTTCTATATATAATGGTGCTTGAATTTGATCTTGATCTTTTCTTTCCCTTTGCAATATTTGGAAAGGTTGTCTTCTGTATTGGGTATTAAAGTTCTTATTTCACTGTGTTTGCTTCTGAAAATTCTTATTTTCTAACTCTAATTTATTTACCTTAACTGACAAAATTTTAATTACATCACACAATCCTCCAATTCTTGAATTTGAAAGGATTCCATCTTTTCCTTTCCCTTGTCTTGGATAGGCTATGTTTCTGGTGCTTTTCATGCAACCATCAGATTTGCTTCTAACTCTAATGCATATGTTTGGATCTAATCAAGGGTTGGAGCTCTTCTTTCCCTCAATGTGAATCCAAATTTTGATTCAAAAGCTCCTGCAGAAGTTATTTTTGCACTAGCAGGAGGAGGCTTAATCTCCACTGGGAGACTATTGTACAATTTGTTAAATCTTCTGACAAATTCAACCACAGTTTCATCAAACTTTTTATTTATGGCATTAAACTCTATTAATGAATACCCATGGTCTCTTTTTTCTCCTCATCTCTAAATAAACAAATTTTCCATCTCTTCCCAAGAAGGAATAGTATTATTGGGAAGTCCTTTAAACCATTTTCTTGCTTCTCCATCCAAGGAATGAACAAAAAGTATTAGAGCAACATCTACATTTTCATCATCTTTAATTTATGCAAAATTGCAAAATACTCACACATGATTCTTTGCAGTTTGTTCATCTTCCCCTATAAAATGAGGAAAAGGTTTGAGGTAATCCTGTGGCATTTGATTTAACGATTGTGGAAATTGAAGAGGTGCATACCTATTCATCAAGAATGAAGGTACTGCCATGTTTATTGAACTTTGATTACCAATAGATGTGGAACCTGACTGAGAGGTAAATGGAATGTGCAGAGGTGGTAATATAGCTATTGGTTGAGGTTGAATGATTATAGCAGATAAATGAAAAGTAATAGATTCTAAAGATTGTTCTTGATAGTTAGGTTCCTGAAATGAAGATGATGAAAAATATGACTCTTTATCAGAGGAATGTTCACATGAATTGTTTGTTGATGCAAATAATGTAGGAATTGGTGTAATTGGAATATTAGACCTTCCAACCCTTTTAGAAACCAGCCTTTCAGGATTTGAAAGAGCTTGAACCTTTTGTTGTGAAGTGTCTGATCTTGTATGGGGTCTTCTTGAAGCCAAAGTTATTTCTTTGATTCAAAATAGCCAAATATTTCCTCCTCACTGAATAACTAGAGGAACATATTGAAAACCCAGAGAAAAGTGTTCTTGTCTTCTCTCTCTGGCAACGATGCCAATTAATGTTGTTCCTTAAGAAACCAATTTCCTGGCTGTGGAGAAATTGTTCTTAAGAAATTAATGATTATTGTTTGCTGTCACTTATTTTTCACTTTATTGTTTGTTGTGTTCTCAAATGAAGCACCTAGAAAACATGGTCTTTAACCCTTAATACATGTAGGACTAGAACATCTCAGAATGCCATTTGTTGCTAGATGCAAATAATGAATGAAGAAAATTTAAAGGGGAAGTTAGAGATAATATGTTGGTCTTTCACAGAAACTACTATCTGTAGCTTAGAAGAATTATGAAAATGAGAACTGAATCATAGACAATATGCTACTTAACATAGAAACTACTATATGTGACTCTTGAAGAAGTTAAAGATAATATGTTGGTCCTTCAAAAAAACTATTATCTATAACTTAGAAAGGGAGGTGAAAAATTTAAGTATAGGAGTGCTCTTTTAAGGAATTTTAACTTTATCTACATAATCAAATAAAGAGCTACAACTTCATTACCATACTTGAAAGAAGAAAAAATAAGATGACACATAATGTAGAGGGTTACAAAATTATGCACAAAAGTTCATGGAAACTTCTGATTCTTTCATTAATCAACAATTATATCAGGAATATAGTGGCCTAGTCTCTGGGTTCTCCAAAATTCGAGCCCTTTCTTTGTAAATTTTCATCTTTTTATACATTGTGGAACAGTTGTTCATTTATGAAACTACCCAAATTATTTAACAACTTCTCTAACTATATGAAGTAAAAACTATTATAGAATTTTATACAAGGTAAAAGACACCTCAATGAACATGAAATAACAAGAACATAACTGAATTCAGAAGATGACGGTAACTACTGGCTTTCTCTGTTAATCCACTACCGAGTTGCTTTGTAAATTTCCTAATGATGTTTAGTTCGTTTTATCCGTAATGAAATGTGTTTAGGTTGTGTAATACTAGGCTTACATATGTATCTGGTGTTTTGATTGGTCGAAATACAAAGAAAACATACCTAATTGCCTTCCTCTTTAGATTCGGCTCTAACCCTGATTTCCCTCTTTACACAATGAAATTAGCGCGAACGTTTGATTAACACGGAACTCAAAAAGAGTTAATCTTGCTTTAAAAATATGTCAGATCTACCTGTTCAGCGCTCTGTTGACCTCACATCAAATTAATGCAGGGTTACCCCTAATTTACCCACATTATGCATATGTTTATGCATATTCAATGATCTTCCGAGTCAAACCTTTAATATATAATGGTTAAGGCCCCTTTCATAAATCCTTATGTGAAATGATTTATTAAACCCAACATAGACTAACCCTTAGTCATGTTCACTCATCAGGACTTAATCACCCTTTTAAAGCTTTAATAACCTTATATTAATCCAAATATAGTCCGCATATATAATTAAACCACTCTTTAACATTGGTTATACCATGAACATTACATATAAAACCTTATATCCATGCTAAATTCATTATCAACAATCTTCAATGAAAATACCCATAAGGCATCCATAAAGTACCTTTTCCGCACTTTTCAAAGCCTCTACATAGTTCTCTAAGCAAGAGATTTTCGTGATGCTTTACAAGGGTCGATCAAGATCTGCTTGATCCGACGGTCTACATCGATTTAGGGTGAGACATAAGCACAGATAATACTCGCCCGAAATGAGCCGTTTTCTCTCTCCACCAAACTGCTATGTGTCGAACGATAAGTGAAATCAGGTGAGCTCCACTAAAAACCACTTACCACTTTTACTCCACCCAAAATCCCACTTGTAATTTTAAATCCACTCTTTGTATGCCTCGTGGACCTACCGGAATTAGAAAATGAAATATATAGTTTTTTGGGTTCGGCCATGGAAATCGCAATCGGTATATCATATACATATATGTAAAGTGTTATGCAATGATTGCAGATCCACTGGGGCTTATAGAACATAATATATATATGTTTTGGGTCCAGCCTGTTCAACGCTTATTTCGATTATAGTCGTTTATAATAGAAATACATATAAAAATGTGTAACTATAATGTATATGAAGAGCTTTTCGATATAGCAAACCCGCGAGGACTTTAGAACCAAATATATATATATATTATATATATATATTTATATATATATATAATATATATTGGGTCCGCCATTGCAAGTCGCAATCAGTGAAACCCAACGTCCATAGCTCGATAGTGCGGCTGACCCATCAGGACTTTAAACCATGATGTATATACCTTTTGGGTCTAGCCAGGGGTGATTTCATATGACTGTCACTGTGGTTTGCAATTGAAATTTGATCACATTGTTTAACACATATACATATATATTTTGGTTATGGCTCCATATAACCATTTATAATATGATTTAACTTGATCACATGGGTATACGGGCATCGATTCTTTTATACTTGTTTCTTTTGTGATTTCAATGTATAATAAACAAAATAATTCATTTCCCTTAAATTCTGCGGATGTAAAGAAAATAAGAGAGCTTCATTAAGGTTGAACCCCTGTAATGATTTTAGACCGAACATTGTGATAAAAGTAATAAATAATCTTAAACACAATATAAGCTACAATAGTAGGCATACCATTTAAGTCAAATGTCCAAGCTCTTACCCAATGATGCACTCACTTCTTTGTACCTGTAGCCAACTGCACTAACCAAGACTTGCATGAAACTCCTTATTCAAACCACATTTATCCATCAAGCCAGGACTAACATACTTATAGTTAGACCTAGGTTCAATCAAAATAGAAATAACTTGTCACAAAGGTTATCATCCATCTCAATGAAAAATGCATGTTGTTCTACATGGCTGTTGTCCATGACTTTATAGATATGCGGAATAATCTAGCCAACATCTCCAATAGTCTGCACCTCCTATGCACTATATATCTAGTGTCCACCACCCTAATTTTGTAGATAATCTCTCCTGCGATGATCTTTTCCACAATTCCAACACTCTGTGGGATTCTAGCCTCCATCCTTGTTCTTCTTTTGAGCTCGATGTGCCTCTCCTCTATCTGATGCATTGCAACTCTTAGGTGGTGCAACATTCTCCTTGTTATCTATACCCTGTGGTATTTCTCTCTTTTATCCCATTTTCCTTTCCTCTTTACATTACCTCTCCAGTCTAGCTTAGTCTCAATTCTGCGCTTTGATTTTTCATATCAATGCTTATATTTCAAATTGCGTCCTCCAATGATCTAGGTGTTAGTGTCGGTCTTTACATCCCTCTGTTAGAGATCATTTCTCTTTATTGCATTTCATTTTTAGGTGTCTTTCTCGCTTCACTCAATTCCATTCCGTTAGGGGCATGCCATAATTTGACGGAAGGGTCTGGTCATTCATTGCCCCTCATTCCTTGCACTACTGGCTCATGTCTATTCATCGAAATCAATTTTTTGAGTCACTTACAGTGCTGTTTTAGTTTTTTGATCAGCAAGAGTCATTTTAGTTACTAGGTCTAGGGTTTCACAAGTTGTGTCTTCCAGCTGTCCAATAAAGCTAGCAGGCCAGAGGGAGATTTTTAATGAATTTTTATTTCAAATATTTTCATCATCATATTGCTAGACTATGACTTTTCTTCAAAACTTTGTTCTGAAGAAAATTTGTCATTCTGTTGTGTAATAAATTGCCATAATTTTCAAAAGCTTTTCAGTTGTTGAATTCTTCAAGCACAACCCTAGTTTCCTTTTCCAAATTCCATGTCAGCTATCGCTACAAAAAATTTCAAAGAGTCTCATCATTCTAGTCAAAAAATCAAAAGAATCAACCAAAAACAGAGCTTTAAATAAAGTGTGAAAAAGTGTCAATGCCAAACATTACAAAAATGGGTTTTGAAGAAACAAAAATCAAATCCATGTCTTTATAAAGACATTTCCATGAGAATCAATGTCATTTGTGTGCCAGCAACCAAGTGGAATAAATTCAAAGCAAGTTTTGTGAAATTGAGTGAAATTGGAGGCAACTTGGTCAGCGTGATGCATAGAGTAGGTGGCGGTGCACTGGAGAGGCGCGACGCACTGGGAGCAAACTCACAGTGTAGATTTACGCAGGCATGGCGCACTGGGATGACATGGCGCATTGGGTATGCAGCACGGTGCATACAGTCCAAAGCCCGAAACTACCTAAAATTTCTCCAAATTGCCAACGACTTACACGAATTTGCCAAGTACAGTCTTAATTTTAGTGTTTCCTCCAATTTTGTGATGTGGTTTATGGATGGTAATGGTTGAAACAAAGCATCAAAACCTCCCTCTACAATACCTCAAGAAGACTTGTTGTTAGGGTTTTCAAGATCATTACTTTGCTTCCAAAATCACTCTTCCATTCCATTTCTCCCTTCTTTCCCTCACTCTCTTCTCCCTTATTCCATATTCTCCCTAATTTTATTCTTCCCTATCCCCAAAAACTACTAATCCCCTATCCCGAATTCCCTTCCACATATTGCCAAATGTAAAAACTCCAAACCCTACCCTATACATATAATCCCTCAAAACCCTCCTACATTTCCCTAATCCCTATAGTCCCAATAGTACCTAATCCCTTACTATTTCCCCCCTTCCTAACAGTCCCTTGTGGCATTTTTTCCCCTTGGTGGCAAATTTCAACCATATCATAAAAGAGCAGTCCAACACAGTTTTTTCACCAACATCTATTTCTCCAAAGAAGTTGTACAACAACAGTTATGTCATCCAATTATGAAGTGGAAACCCAAAGTGAATCACCCTTGGAAGGACATGCACCCCGGAGGCCTCATAAAGGTGGCAGACATGTTAGAGAAGAACCGACCACACTTACAGAATTGCAGGCCTATCCTCTTGCCGTCTCTTGTTTTCAGTTTCAGTCATGCTATGAATTTTACAAGAAGGTTGCTATTGTTCAAGTCCATTAGGAGTTGGCTCGCTTATTTGTATTACATTTACATGGTGATCAAGTGACTTTGGCTGGTGTCCCTTTCACACTTACACCAGATTCTATCTCTTTGGCAATCGGCATACCTAACATTGGAGAACCATGGAACAAGAGGCACAAGATTTACTGGCAACATTATGAGCCATATATTAGACCCAGTTTCTTGAGGTAGCTAAAGAGATTGTTCCCTTTCCAATATCTCAAAGATGAATATGCTCCATTAATGAAATTAATCATGAAGTATTTCAGTTTCGAAGTTTGTTTCTCCCGATTATATGCTTATCACATCAGGTTGCTCATGCATTTCACCCAGGTACGGATGATGAACATCCCATATTTTATATGCCAAAACATAGAGAGGATGACTGCCCTTGTGTAGCACAAGACTCCTGAGCAGCAGTTCAACAGTATTTGCCATTTTCCTCTCATCAAGATTTTGGTGGTTCATCAGCTTGGATTACAGGGTATCACTTGGGATGATTTCATCTCTCGTGACTTTTTCAGAGCTTCACAGGGACCTTCAGAGGTTGGGCATGAGACTGGTGGACCTTCTCATCAGCGAGAACGTCATGATCCACACACTGCTACTATACCGGTCTTCATTACATATCAGAAGGGCACAAGGCGGTTATTTGTAGCAGCCAAGTGAGTGTTGTCTCCACCCGGGGTGGAAGGGGCCTCGCTCCCAACATCAACATCACAGGTACAAGACAAAGGCAAGAGGCCAATGCAGGACGAGGGGCCTCCAGGTGAGCGAGAGACTGATTTCATTCTCGTTCAAGATGATGTTACAGACATGGGCTGGCAAAATGCACATCTTAGAGATATCATCCAGGAGCAGCAGACATAGATCAACGCCTTATCCCTCAACTTGGAGAGGGCTAAGTGGATCATCAAATACTTGTAGTAGAGGAACAAACAGCTTGAAGATCAGCAAGAAATCATGGAGTTACGAAACATCTAGGAGAATCGCCAAGCTGCCCAAAGGAGGAGGATTGAGTTCACTACATTGGAGCAAGTGATTAATGACGATCGAGAGTCTTGGCTCGAGAGAATCAACATTCACCTGGAGGGACTGCTAGAAAAGGATGATAGGGACAAAGCGTTGTTGAGGCACATGGTTTTCCATTACAGGGCACGCAATATGAGTTCCAAGGCACGAATAAGAAATCTGAAGGAAAAATTGAAGAAGGCAATAAAGAAGTAAAAGAGAAAAAAGGAGCATGATCACCTTTGGATATTGGCCGAAGCCTATTTAGCCCAGAATGACACTTGACAGAGAAGGTACGGCCCAAATTTCAAGAAATTTGGAGCAATTTTTTATTTTTGCACTGAAAAGCAGGTTTTTCTTCCTTATGCGCCGCGCCACGTGGCACTCGCTTTTGCTAGAGGGATCCAAATGGCAAAAAATATATATCTTTGGGTTTTTCATGCAAAATCATGACTGCTGGTGTATGGCCACGAAGTTTGGGCAAGTTTTGAGTCTCCAAGGGGTCAAAAACACTCAAAACATGACCTCACTGCCCTTATTTTGACACACAGAAATCATGCCTAGAAGATTTGACATTTGGAGGGGCAAATGGACACCAAATTGAAAAATTCCACTTGGGTTGGAAAGTAGACAAGTAGGGATTTCCAACAAGCTATCGTGGGCTCAATTTGGACTTCGGTAAGTGCCCCTAACGCATCCTCAAAGTGGCGTGATGCATAGAGGATTTGGCGCGGCGCATAGAGGATTTTCACCCAATTTTTCACCTTCCAGCACAGAAATTCAGCCAGTTTGACTAGTTTTGCTTTGTCATGTAATTATTGACCTATCTTGATGTAATTGAAGGATCATGATGTAATATTGGAATATTTTTACTTTTTCTATAGGATTTATTCATTAGAAGGAGAAAATTTAATGAATGAATTAGTTTCCTACCTTATAGAGGCAAATTGTTTGATTGCCTAGATTTTAGTGCTTTGTTTAGAATTGGTTGAAACAACCCCTAGAATGATGAGATTGACCCTTAGAGGCATGGGAGTGGGTTAGGATGGTCTATATCATGTATCTTCTGAGTCATTTTCAGGGTTGGACACTTGGGATTGCTTGGCACTTCATTGTACATTCTATCTCTGCATTTTTGGCAAAGGAAAGACCAGGGTTTTCCAGCACTTGTTGGGATCCATGTGGCTCTGTGTTTTGAAGGTGTGTTTCTCTATGTACTTGTAAGTTCACTAATGTTTATGTGTATCATTTTCTCTTCCCTTTACTTCTGAAATTAAACAAATGAGTGATTGAAGTAGAATTCACTGGACTGTTGTGCTCTGCTTTGAACTTTTGTTTAATTTTCAATGTTCTCATTTGTTTGAGGAGGACCCTTGAGACTCTCTTGCCTTCCTTGGCTTCTGACCAGTCTGATCCATCCATTTATTCACTCTAAAAGCATTGAAATGATTGCCTTCCTTGCCCCAATCAGAACTCTGTGAAAACTGTGTCTCATCCCCAGACCCAAATTTTCCTTTCCCTTTTTCCGACTCAAAACCCCCAAAACTCAAATCAAACCCTTGTACTTCATACCTAGCCTAAAATTAGATTTTATTTCAGTCATATCGAGCCCCATCGATTATCCTTTGCCGAGATTGACCTGGAGAGAGCCCTCTCCTATCCTCGTAGGGCTAGCTATGAGGCTAAGCATGGTTTGATGTGGACCTAGAACCTTACCTTTCCAGCCTGAGGTAAATCTAGGCTCTAACCTAGTGGCGACTCCTCTAGGGAATAATTTGATTGCTTGTTAGTATTCTTCATTTTGAAACTACAGATGGAGTCTGAAGATTAGTCAGGTAGCCTTCGAAACGATTTTTCTTTGCATTAGTGCAAGTAGATAAACGCTACTTCAGTCAATCTCTGGTCTAGTCTCATTAACAGGAAATCTAACTTGCAAAACCCCCAGTACATTTGACGATTCTAAGTTGTGGATGATAAGCTTAGGGTTTGATAGGTTGAGAAAGTTGTTTATGTCCATTTGATCATTTGAAAACACCACACTAGCTTCAAGGAGATATACCAGAGCTAATCCCGATCCAGATCCTCCTCCTGTCTACAAAAATCCCAATTTGATTCCAAGACTCTTCGTCAAGAGAGCTCAGTGATCCCGTGTTTAAATCTTATTCATGTCCTGCACTTTTTGACTACCTTGAAGAGCTTGATTTTGATGAGCAGTTCAAAATATCATTGTTTGAAACCAAATCCGAAAGTGGTGTTGAGTCTACTGTCCCCAATCCTAATTTTCTTGTAGATCTCGAAACTGAAAGGGATAATTGGTCAATTGATGATTATATTTTGACACAGCTTCAAACTTCAATTGTGGCTTCAAACCTCATTGATTTCTTAGGAACTGCATCTGCGACTCTTGGACCTTCTGCAATCGCATCTAGCTCAAGGATTCCCACTGAACTTCCCTTCATCCCCACTATCCCTGTGCAGCCTATTGTCTCATATCAAAGATCTACAGTAAGCTCTTCTTCTACATCCAAAATTGCGTCTCCTCCGCACACCCCTCCTCATACACCTCACACATCAGCTGCACCTACTCCCCCAACATCCCCCAAACCGAATCTGCCAAGAGTGATGGCTGCCCATTTTGCACCTCTCGTGCTTAAGATTCATTTGTTTGATGGCACTCCTCACAGCACTACCACTCAACAACATGTGGACCGAACGGCAGATTTTTGTGACCTTCATGAGATCGATGCAGAAAATGTAACAATGAGATTGTTTGCACAAAAATTTAGTGGTGAAGTTAGGAAATGGTTTAGAGCTTTGCCCGCTGCTAGCATTGCTACATTGGATGATCCACAAAGACAATTCTTAGATCGTTGGGAATCAAGAAAAAAACTCTTCAGATCCTTCAAGAATATGAGCATATCAAGTGAAATGACGGTGAGTCCATTCAAGATTACTGCACTAGATTCAATTCAGTTTACAAAGCAATTCCTGATCATTTAAGGCCACCTGTGCGGCTAGCCATGATGAAGTTTTCGGATGGATTTGATGCTGACATGGATTTTCAACTCAGAGAGAGAGAGCCTGCTACAATGGAAGATATGCAGAAGATCGCGGTCAGCGTTGAGGCAAATATGCTAGCCAAGAGGGCTAGAGTAAGAGTAGAAAAGAAGGTCACAATAAAAGAAGAATCATCTTCAACACACCAATTACCTTGGAAGGTGGAGCAGATGATTGAAAGGGTGAAGCTTGATAAACCTGAGCCACAAGTTAGAAACCTTAACTTTCATGGCCAGCAGTAGCCACAATATAGAATCAAACAAAGAGAGCAGCAAGCCCAAGATCAGACAACACAGCAACTAGTACAACCACCTCTACAGTAGAATGTGGTCCTTGGTTCGGAGTCAGAGGAGGAGGAGAATGTGATTGGAGAGGAAAACCACTTTTTTACTCCAAATGATATGCCAATTTGTATTACTGAAGAAGAGGAGTACGCAGAAAGTTCAGCACTACACAAAGATGAAAATTTCATTCTAGCAAATGACGCGGTTTTGGAAGAAGAATCAGATGAGTACCAAAGAGGTTATATGAATGCTTTGTCCGCCCATCAGCGTCAATATTCACTTAGAAACAGAGATGTGCCTATTAACCCAATTCAGAAGAGGAAAGAAGCTTCAGCATCAAAGAATGATTCAGCATCAAAGAAAGGGAAAGAGACAACTGATTCTAATATCAGGAAATCCCCATCAGTAGAAAAATCAAATCATCTAATTGCATCGAAGGAAAAGGAGAAGAAAGATGTCCCAGTCAAAGAGGTAGAAAAGAGTTCAGCTTTTAGTTTGGAAAATGAAATTTCTAAATTGAAGGTATCAATTCCCTTCACTGAAATAATGAGGAACAACAGTTATAGAGGACAAGTTTCTAAAATTTTAAACTTTGATCCAATGTCTGATATGGTGAATGTCGAAGATGATCAACCCAAATTGATTTTTGGGCCAGCATTGAATGGTGAGTCTCCAGATAGGGATGTGCCTTGTTTTTATATCAATTTAACGGTACATGATTTTGTGTTGCATAATGCTATGTTCGATTCCGGAGCTTACCACAATCTTATGCCGAAAGCTATCATGGAGAAGTTGGGTTTGGACATCACTAGGAAATACCATGATCTCTTTTCATTTGATTCGAGCAGAGTGAGAGGTATTGGGCTTATCAAAGACTTGGTTGTAAGTCTGGATCAAATCCCAACGAAGAATGTTTTGATGGATATTGTTGTGGAAGACATTCCTCACAGGTTTTGTATGCTCCTTCCCAGGTCTTTTGGAGCGAAATTGAAAGGGACATTACAACTAGATTTCTCCTATGCAACGATTCCTGTGTTTGGCCAAATGAGAAAATTGTACCGGGAACAAAAAATGAAATACATGATTACAAGTAAGGAGAAACCGATCAATCATCCGATCAACATACAGATCTAGAGTCTTTTGCTTTGTATTCAGATAGTTTCAATGATATCGATAGTCTGTTAGTAGAAGAAGAAAGTATTCCAGAAATAACAGAGAATTTCAGAGAAATTTTGAAGAAAGAACGACAAGAACAGCAAGACATCGTTGAGCAATCAGCTGAAGATAATGGACAGCAAGCAGGAAAAACAGAACCAACAGAATTTTGGCACTTAGAAGAAGATGAAGAGGGCCTGTGGACCATGGATTTCGATGCTGCAGTGGGAAATGAGGGTGTTGGAATTCATATTTGGGTACGCAGTCCTTTTTCCGCACCAAACAAAGTGCCTAGTAATGTGCGGGTATGTTCTTACAAGCTAGCTTTTGATTGTTCAAACAATGAGGCTGAGTACGAGGCTTTGATTGCTAGCCTAAAAATTCTACGAAAGTTGAATGCTAAGAGGATTGCAGTATATGGTGACTCCGAATTGGTGATTAAGCAATTTAAAGGTGAGTATCAAGCAAAACATCCTCAGATGCGAGCTTTCTGAAATGCAATCCTAGACATCCTGAAATTGTTTTCAGATTATACCTTGACGTGTGTGCCTCATATTCAAAACGACATTGTTGATGCACTCACTAAGGCAGCAAGTAGTTTGAAGATTCCAATGAACTCAAGCAATAAATTCGAAATCCATGTCAAGCATCGTCCGACTGTCCCGGACAGTCAGAGATATTGGCAAGTTTTCTAAGATGATGAGGAAATTGATGATTTTCTACAAAACAAAGGCAAGTTTAAAAATACCTCAATTGATGTAGAAAATGATGATGGTGAAGATGATGTGCAGATCAATCAAATGGAAGTGTTGCAGGTAAAGGATAACATCATTCCTAAAGGCTTGATACCTTTAGAAGAACTCTTTGATCATGATGACGTAGCCCGCAAACCAACATTGCAGCCAACAGAGAAGGGTGTTCAAGAGGTCAATATTGGAACAACTGCAAATCCCAAAATGGTAAAACTGTCCAAAGCATTGCCACACAAGGTAAAGGCCAAATATATCAGTTTGTTTTCATCTTTTGCTGATGTGTTTGCTTGGGATTATTCTAACTTGAAGACATATGATACCAATATAATTCAGCACATGATTCCCATTAAGCCTAATCAAAAACCTTTCATACAGAAGTTGAGAAGGATAAAACCAAAACTACTGCCATCAATTGAGAAGGAGATAAACAGGTTGTAAAAATCAGGTATCATTGTTCCCATCTGATTTTTCGACTGGATCTATAATTTGGTGCCCGTACGAAAGAATACAGGTGAGATTCGCTTATGCATTAATTTTAGGAACCTCAATAAAGTTTCATTGAAGGGCAATTATCCATTGCCTAAAATGGATCATATACTTCAGCGAGTAGTTGGACCATCTCTGATGTCATTACTCGATGGTTATTCCGGATATAACCAAATTTTGGTCCATGAAGATGACCGGGATAAAACAACATTCACCACTCCGTGGGGAACTTTTCATTATGCCAAAATGCCTTTCGGTTTGAAGAACTGGGGTGCCAGTTTTCAACAGGCAATGGACTTGGCTTTCGCAAATGAGAAGGATATCTTTTTGGTTGTGTACCTTGATGATCTGACCGTGTTTTCCAAATCAAACGAAGAGCACATGTATCATTTGAAAATTGTCTTTCAAAAGTTCAGAAAATATGGTGTGTTGTTGAATCCAAAGAAGAGCTTGTTTGCAATGGATGAGGGAAAACTACTTCGGCACATTATATCAAAAGATGGCATTCGTAATGATCCAGCATGTGTAGGAGCGATTCAGAAAATTGATCTTCCCCGGAACAGCAAGGAGATTCAATCTTTTAACAGTAAGATGAATTTTTCATGCCGCTTTGTTCCTAATCTTGTTGAACACCTAAGAGAGATTACAAACATGCTTAAGAAGGACAGCCAATTGAAGTTGACGGAAGAGGCTGTAAAATCTCTCAATTTAGTCAAATTAGCTCTTTCCTCACCTCCGGTTCTAATCAGCCCGGACTACTCTCAGGATTTATATTGTTTTCTTTTGCTTCGGAGCATACAATGGCAGTTGTATTAATGCAGAAAAGAGAGGACTATGAAAGACCAATTGCTTTTCTCAGCCGAACTATAAGAGATGCAGCCTTGAAGTACAACATCATTGAAAAGCAGGACTTTGCACTCATCAAAGCATTGAAAGATTTTCGAGTATATGTTTTGCATTCTTATACTTTAGCTTATGTTCCTAACACTGCTGTCAAGGATGTTTTAGTGCAGACCGGTCCAGAAGGAAGAAGAGGCAAGTGGATTACCACTTTGTTGGAGTACGATGTGGAGATAAAGCCCACCAAGCTTGTTAACGGGCAGGGATTGGCAAAGTTAATGGCTGAATCCAACTTGCATGCCTTAGACATAAATCTGATCGCTGCTATGTCTGATGAGAATGAGGAAGGTTCGTCAATTCAGGTATCCGAAATGATTGTTATTTCCTCATGGTATTCAGATATCATATATGTGCTGCAGAATTTGTCGCCACCTCCCGGTATGACTAGAAACAAAAGTAGAACTCTCAAATTAAAAGCTGCTAAGTTTTGTATTCTAAATTCTACACTTTATTGGAAAGATTCTGGTGGCGTTCTGTTGAATTGTTTGGTGGAAGAAGAAGCTAAGAAGGTCATGGAAGATTTCCACAAAGGAGATTGTGGCGGTCACCTTTTTTGGAAAACAATGGAAAATAAAATTCTGAGAGAGGGATACTATTGGCCGACATTGTTTGCTGATGTATATAAGGTCATCAAGAACTGTCATAAATGTCAGATTTTTGAAGGAAGGCAGAAATTACAACCTTTGCCGCTTAAACCCATTGAGGTGAGTTCCCCTTTTTAGCAGTGGGGGTTGGATTTCATTGGTGAAATTCATCCCACTTATTCCGGTCAGCATCGATGGATTCTCACGGCGACCGATTATTTCACGAAATGGATCAAAGCAATTCCCACCAGACAAGCTACGGATGCGGTAATTATTTTATTCCCTGAGAATAACATCTTGTCTCATTTTGGTTACCCAAGTAAGTTAATCACTGATAACGCAACAACATTCAAATCAAAGAGGATGATTGAGTTTTGTAACAAGTATAAAATCATTTTGGGTCACTCAACTGCCTATCATCTGCAAGGCAATGGCTTGGCGGAGTATTCTAATAAATCTTTAGTCAACATCATCAAGAAGCTGCTAGAAATTAACTAGAAGAGTTGGCATAAGAAGTTGGTCAATGCACTTTGGGCAGATCGGGTCAACCAAAAGAAATCCATTGGTATGTCTCCCTTTGAGCTTGTTTATGGAGTTGATATAGTGTTTCCTACTTCTCTAGCAGCCCCGGTAGTCAAACTTCTTCAGGAGGCCGACAGTGAGGAACATCCTATGTAGCGAAGACTAAATCAAATGGTCCATTTGCATCAAACAAGAGAAGAGGTCTTCCAAAACACATCCAAGTTGCAAGAGAAGATTAACAAGATCTATCACAGAAAAGTGAAGGCGGACAAATTCCAATTGGAAGATGTGGTGCTGAAATGGGTTGCAAGGAATGAGGAAAAGGGTAAGCACGATAAGTTTGAAAATCTGTGGAAAGGTCCCTTCAAAATTGTTGCATATCATGGTTAGAACGCTTTTCTTCTGAAGGAGATGAACAGAGAAGAATATCCTTGAGGGCCAATCAATGGTCGGCTGCTCAAGAGGTATCATTTATGAGTTGTTTCTGCTGCCTACATTGTCACTGTACATATCATTTTAATTTCAATTTCATTGCAAGAGTGTGCTGGGATCTTTTCTTCAGTCTGGGGCCCGAAGTGAAGGCTATAATTCTGAAGAAAGATTTTAGTTTTGGGTTCTGTTTTTCGAGTCAATTTTTCAGTGATTTTGGTTTCCTAATTGAGTCAAGTTTGAGTCAATAAATAAGTCAAGAGTCTTGTGTCGATTTCTCGAAATAATGGACTCCATAGCCCAATGGACGAAGGCACTGTCTAGCTCTCCTAGAGATCTGCTATTCTTGGCACCTCCAAGGAGCTACCATCCCCATTGGAGCCAATGTTAGAGTAGATCTTTACATCCCTCCGTTAGAGATCATTTCTCTTTATTGCATTTCATTTTTAGGTGTCTCGCTCACTTCACTCAGTTGCATTCCATTAGGGACATGCCATAATCTGACGGAAGGGTCTGGTCATTCATTACCCCTCATGCCTTGCACTACTGGCTCAGGTTTGTTCATCGAAATCAAACTTTTGTGTCACTTACAGTCGTGTTTTAGTCTTTTGATCAACAAGAGTCATTTCAGTCACTAGGTCTAGGGTTTCACAAGTTGTGTCTTCAAGCTATCCAATAATGCCAGTAGGCTGGAGGGAGGTTCTTAAAAACTTCTCATTTCAAGTATTTTCATCATCATACTACTGGACTATGACTTTTCTTCAAAACTCTGTTTTGAAGAAAATTTGTCATTCTGTTTTGTAATAAATTGCCATAATTTTCAAAAGTTTTTCAATTGTTGAATTCTTCAGGCACAACCCTGGTCTCCTTTGCCAAATTCCATGTCAGCTATCCCTACAAAAAATTTCAAAGAATTTCATCATTTCAGTAAAAGATCAAAAAGGAAATTCAAATCACAGAGTTGAATTAAAATGTCAAAAAGTGGTAATGCCAAACATTACAAAGCTGGGTTGTGGAGAAACAAAAATCAAATCCATGTCTTTATAAAGAGTTTTCCATGAGGATCAATATCATTTGCATGCCAAAGATCAAAGAGAAGCAATTCAAAGCAAATTGGAAGAATTAGTGTGCAATTTGGGTGAAGTTGGAGGAAGCTTGGTCGGCGCGACGCATAGAGCAGGCGGCGTGGCGCACTGGGAGTGAACGCACAGTGTAAATTTACACAAGCGCAGTGCACTGGGACAGTGCGGCACATTGAGTATGCGGCGCGGCGCTTACAGTCGAAAGCCCAAAACTACCTAAAATTTCTCCAAATTGCCAAGAACTTACACGGATTTGCTAGAGTTAAACCACATCATAAAAGAGTAGTCCAACACAGTTTTTTCACCAGCATGTTTTTCTCCAAGGCAGTTTGTACAGCAGCAGTTATGTTATCCAGTCATTCATTTGATTATGAAGTAGAGACCCAAAGTGACTCACCCACCGAGGGACATGCACCCTGGAGGCCTCATAAAGGTGGCAGACATGTTAGAGAAGAACCAACCACCCTTACAAAATTGCAGGCCTGTCCTCTTGCCATCTCTTGTTTTCAGTTTCAGTTATGCTATGAATTTTACAAGAAGGTTGCTACTGTTCAAGTCCATCAGGAGTTGGCTCGCTTATTTGTATTACATTTACGTGGCGATTGAGTGACTTTGGCTAGTGTCACTTTCACACTTACACCAGATTCTATCTCATTGGCAACCGACATACCTAACATTGGAGAACCATGGAACAAGAGGCAAAAGATTGACCGGCAACATTATGAGCCATATATTAAACTCGGTTTCTTGAGGCAGCTAAAGAGAGTGTTCCCTTTCCGATATCTCAAAGATGAATATGCTCCATTAATGAAATTAATCATGAAGTATTTCAGTTGTGAAGATCGCTTCTCCCGACTATATGCTTATCACATCAGGTTGCTCATGCATTTCACCCGGGTAAGGATGATAAAAATTCCACATTTCATATGTTGAAACATAGAGAGGATGATCACCCTTGTGCAGCACAAGGCCCATGAGCATCAGTTCAACAGTATTTGCCATTTTTCTCTCATCAAGATTTCGGTGGTTCATCAGCTTGGATCACAGGGTATCACTTGGGATGATTTCATCTCTCGTGACTTTTTCAGAGCTTCAGAGGGACCTTCAGAGGTTGGGCATGAGACTGGTGGACCTTCTCATTAGCAAGAAGGCCATGACCCACACACTGCTACTATACCGATCTTCATTACATATCAGAAGGGCACGAGGCAATTATTTACAGTAGCAAAGTGACTGTTATCTCCACTCGGGGTGGAAGGGGCCTTGCTTCCAACATCAGCATCACAGGTACAGGACAGAGGCAAAAGGCTAATGCAGGACAAGGGACCTTCAGGTGAGCGAGAGACTGATTTCATTCTCATTTAGGATGATGTTACAGACATGGGCTCACAAAATGCACATCTTAGAGAGATCATCTAAGAGCAGCAGACAGAGATCACAGCCTTGTCCCTTGACTTGGAGAGGGCTAAGTGGACTATGAAATACTTGGAGCAGAGGAACAAACAGCTTGAAGATCAGCAGGAAATGATGAAGTTGCAAAACATCCATGAGAATCGCCAAGCTACCCAAAGGCAGACGATTGAGTTCACTTCATTGGAGCAAGAGATTAATGATGATCGGGAGTCTTGGCTCAAGAGAATCAACATCCACCTAGAGAGACTACTGGAGAAGGCCGATAGGGACATAGCATTGTTCAGACACATGGCTTTCCATTATAGGGAACACAATATGAGTTCCAAGGCACAAATAAGGAGTCTAAAGGCGAAATTGAAGAAGGCAATAAGGAAGCAAAAGAGGCAAAAGGAGCATGATCATCTTTGGATATTGGCTGAAGCCTCTTTAGCCTAGCATGACACTTGATAGAGAAGGTACAGCCCAAATTTCAAGAAATTTGGAGCAATTTTTGTATTTTTGAAAATTTTTGCACTGAAAAACAGGTTTTGCTTCCCTATGCACCACGCCACGTGGCGCTCGCTTTTGCTAGAGGGCTCCAAATGGCAAAAACTTTATATTTTTGGATTTGGCATGAAAAATCATGGTTGCTAGTGCATGGCCAAGAATTTTGGGCAAGTTTTGAGTCCACAAGAGGTCAAAAACACTCAAAAAATGACCTCACTGCCCCTATTTTGACACACAGGAAGCAGTCTTGGGAGATTGAAGTTTTGGAGGGGCAAATAGACACCAAATTGAAAAATTCGACTTGGGTTAGAAAGTAGACAGGCAGGTGTTTCCAAAAAGCTATCTTAGGCTCAATTTGGACTTTGGGAAGTGCCTCAAATGTAGCTCCAAACTGGCGTGACGCATAGAGGATTTGGTGCGACGCATAGAGGGGTTTTGCCCAATTTTTCACCTTCCAGCTCAGAAATTCGGCTTGTTTGACTAGTTTTGCTTTGTGATGTAAATTTTTACCTATTTTGATTTAATTGAAGGACCATGATGTAATATTGGCATATTTTTACTTGTTCTAGAGGATTCATTCATTAAAAGGTGAAAATTTAATGAATGAATCAGTTTCCTACCTTATAGAGGCAAGTTGTTTGATTGCCTAGATTTCAGTGCTTTGTTTAGAATTGGCTGAAACAACTCCTAGAATTATGAGCTCGAACCCTAGAGGCATGGGAGTGGGTTAGGATGGTCTATATCATGTATCTTCTGAGTCATTTTTAGGGTTGGACACTTGGGATTGCTTGGCACTTCATTGTACATTCTATCTCTGCATTTTTGGCAAAGGAAAGACCAGGGTTTTGCAGCACTTGTTGGGATCCATGTGGCTCTGTGTTTTGAAGGTGTGTTTCTCTATGTACTTGTAAGTTCATTGATGTTTATGTGTATCATTTTCTCTTCCCTTTACTTCTGAAATTAAAAAAATAAGTGATTGAAGTAGAATTCACTGGACTGTTGTGCTCTGCTTTGAACTTTTATTTAATTTTCAATGTTTTTATCTGTTTGAGGAGGACTTTTGAGACTCTCTTGCCCTCCTTGGCTCCTCACCGGTCTGATCCATCCATTTATTCACTCTAAAAGCATTAAAATGATTGCCTTCCTTGCCCCAATCAGAACTCTGTGAAAACTGTGTCTCATCCCCGGACCCAAATTTGCCTTTCCCTTTTTCCGACTCAAAACCCCCAAAAACTCAAATCAAACCCTTGTACTTCATACCTAGCCTAAAATTAGCTTTTATTTCAGTCATCTCGAGCCCCATCGATTATCCTTTGCCGATATTGACCTAGAGAGAGCCCTCTCCTGTCCTCGTAGGGTTAGCTACAAGGCTGAGCGTGGTTTGATGTTGACCTAGAACCTTACCTTTCCAACCTGAGGTAAATCTAGGCTCTATCAGGTTTCTTAGAACACCAGGGACAATGTTCCTTTAAGGGGGATGGTTTTGTCACAACCCCTAGTTGATTTTCCATGTAAATAAAATATGACCAAGGTCATTTGACATGTATTCCAAGATCAATGTTGGGAGAAGCACTTTAGTGGGAATTACTTATGATTAATAATGGCTATAGAAATTGATAAAGGAATTGGCAAAGGCAAAGGGGTAATAATTGACATTTAATTATGAAAATAAAGGAAAATTGGAGAAAACGAAGGTGAAGAGACACATACTTTCATGCTAAGGAAATTAGAGGAAAAATGAAGGAAAATAAATAAAATAGAGAACTTAATGATGAAAAGGTTTCACATAAATAGTTTAGAGATTTTACTAATTTAGCTTTTGGTCAGTTCAATTTTGGAGCTTCCCAATCATTCTCTCATTTGCTTGGAGCATTCTTGGATCATGCTTTGAGCTCTTTAGTATTTACTTGCATTAGATAAAGAAGGAAAATGATATTAGGAAAGTGCAAGGGAATAGTGGAATCATAAGCTCCAACTAGATTTCTTGCAGGTAACATGTTTCATTTGTGATTTCCTTGTGGATTTTTGGATGGCTAGTATATGAATGTGAGTTTATGGTTAGGTGTTGTCATTGACAAGGATATTTGCCTAGATTTATAGTGGATTTCAATCTTGCCTTTCGCTTTTGTGGATAGCCATCATCTTCTGTGTTTTTCCACTTATTATTTTCTTATTGGTGCTTATGTTCCTGATCATTTTGTGTTCAAACAAGTGCTCTAAAATCCCTGGAACAGCTTGAGTTGAGTTACTAGTTCATGGATCCGTAGGTTGGGACAAATTCTCTTGAGCCCTGGTACGTTTAGTTACTAATATCTTTAGTAGCGGTTGGAACAAATGATTTGGAGCCCTCAAAAGTTGTGGGTTGAGTTACTAGTTCCTCGAGCCCTTGATAGCTTCGAAAGAGATTGATCTGGTTCATGTTAGTGATTTTTCACAGCATAGAGGTGAGATCACTATGGTTGAGGGTTGAGCTGGTTTGGCCTCTGGAAGCCCTGGTTGGTTTTATTTTGGTTTAATCCATGATATCCCACATTCACGTTAGGAATATGGCATGGGGGTGTTTGACTGAAAGAGATATTCGGTTCATCCTCATCTATGGTCATGTGGTACGTTGAAATCTGTGACTTGGTTGGTATTTCCATATGTTAATAAGAGTTGTTTTCCTATTGTGATTTATAAGCACTTGTGATGATTATCATTATTAACAATTTGTCATGGTTTCTATGTTGGTTATATGTTGGTTATATGATGTAACCTATCTATGGATATCGTCATGTTTTGATAAGTTATTGATTGGTTGATGAATACATGGAGTAACAAGTATTACTGCAGATAGCTAGAGAGGGCTTACAACATTCTTAGTTATTCTCATATGAATACCATGAGTTTATGATCATATGCATTCATGACATGTAGCTTACATGTTTTCCATATGTTTAACAAAATGTCTAATGTGTTCTAGCAATCTAGGTCAAGTTTCTGATTTATGTTTGAATGTTCACAGTTTCCGTCATGCTAAATATGATTTTGTCCCAATTTCAAAAGTAACATGCTCTTGCATCACATGGTTTGAAAGAAATTTGGAAGGATGGAAGCAGTGATGGAGAGACATGTTAAATGGGCCTATGTGGTCTAATTTTTTTTCCATAATATGTTTAATTTAATTTAACAACACCATTCAAGAATTATCTATGATATAACTTGACTTCTGTCATGTCTTGATATATTTTTTTTCATAAGAAGAAGAAAATTAAGTTTTTTTTTTTATTTGTCTATGATAATTTTCTATGTTTCCAATGTATTGGGCATTACTTGTTCTGACTGCTTAGCAGATATTGCATGTCCCCATTTATGAATATATTTTTTAAACATAGTAAGTTGTACCCTCCATCATCACTACTAACCAGGAGGTAGATAAAAGGTAGATAAGGTTGCACCTTCTAAGTCATAGTTTCCCTTTTCTAAAATTATAAAATTACAATACCATGTGCACTAATTATTTGTTTGATATTATCATTCCAATGACAACAATTTCCTTTATTCCTCGAACACTCTTGCTAGTCAGTGTTGTGGTTTACTCTCTCCGTTTATTTCAATGAGAAAACGTAGGGTTATGACACTCTTAGAATATGTCAGATAAGGCTATGGTTAGTTTTAGAATTTTCATTAAATATCCTCCTTATAGCTTAAGATGTTCGATCTTATGCTATATTGTGTTCAGCCATTATTTCTCCAACTGGGTGTTCTGCTCCACTAAAACGTTGTTTGTTAACATAAATTAAGCATTACCTATAATCTCTCTCATGCACATTGTCCCCACACATTGTTCGTGGATTGAAATAAGTTTAAAACACAGAAATAAATTTATTTCATAACACCTACAACAGTTCAATATTAAAGAAATGAATCTTGACTATGGTCATGAAATACGCAGAATACACATCAGTTGAATACGCATCCGTTGGGAATGCTTTGTCCAATAAACTTCTTTTCAATGTACACAGATTGCATGATCTCATGAATGGAGGAATTCTACCATTAGAACAGATTATGCTGCAAAAGGAATTAATATTTTGGAATTACTTTTTCACTGCTTTGATTCAAATTCCCAGAATAAGCTTGCATTCATTTGATAACTAGAGAAATCATTGTTTCTAAGGACCAGGAAGTAGTATCCAATAACTGATCATTGTTATTAATATTTCGCTATAACCCTTATAACCCTAATAATGTAATATAAATGTTAGGGGAAAATTAAAATAAATTTGGGTTTGTAATATGGGTTTATCTTTTAAAACCAAACAATAACCCCACCTTACACACATGCTTTAGAACTCGTTTCCCCTCTCCTACTCACTGTTTCTTTCTTTGGAAATTAAGCTTGGTGTTCTATCATCGTGAAGCGTTCGATTGAGAGTGAAGGTTGTGATGGATACTTCCTGTTTCTTTTTCCCAAATTTGGATGTTTTAGTTTTACAATTCTCTTGAAACAAAGAGAATGCTCTTAGGAGTGTTCATTCTAAGCTTTCTCTAGTGGGCAGTTCACAACAGTATTTTGGGTTGTTATTTCAACATTCTAACATAATAAACACAATAAACACTTATAAACAATAATACGGTTATTAGATATTATCATTACATATTAAAAAAATTAAATATTAATATTACAAGTTTACAAGTTAATATTAATATTATTAATATTATTTTTAATAATTAAGAATTTATTATTAATAAAAACAAAAGAAATATCAGTTCTAACAATATGATAAATAATATGAATTAGCAAAATCTCATTAATTAATAAATGTGGTGGGTATATTTAGATATGAATTTTATATAAATTTTAACATTTAGCCTTTTATTAGTTTTTTAACTTTCTAAACCTCTGTAACCCTTCAATCACACGAGAGTCATCATTCTATAAAAAAAATACATATATCATTTAATTTAAGGTACATTTAAATACCAATATATACAATACTCATAAATCTATGTAAAATACATTTAACTAATATAAAATTCCAACTAAACTAGACCACAACTTGACCGTGCTTTTGCCTAAAATCAAAAATATATATAAAAAAAAAAAAATGGTCATAAAATATATCCTTTAGAACCCCACTTGTAAAGCACCCGAGTCATGGTGCGATCGGCGAAGGGCACACTACAGACAACCAACGAGCTACAGGTGTGACCGACGAGTTGGGCGCACCCACACAGTGTGATGAGCTGGCCGAATGGAGGAAATGAACCAAGGCAAATGCAAAAGTCATCTTCAAAAATGACTAAGTGTTGAGAATTGGTGGTGAACTTATATGGAGGGCAATCCCATGTATGGGCGCCCACACCATGGGATGACGCGACAGAGGGGCGAGTTGGACAAAATGATGGGTCGGCTTGGTGGGCTGACACCACAACCGAAAGGCCAACCGCGATATAAATGAGCGAACGGATGGTGGCAAAACAATCTTTGAAAAATATTCTAAGTAACTTGGCGAGCAAAGAGTGAGAGCTCACTTAGATGAGAAGGACTGAAACCTTGGCTAGGTGTACGTGGAGTATAGGGGCCGAAGCACTTAGCTGCAGAAATAGGTTGAACATGTTTTGGGTGGCCGCACGTAGCAAAGGGCCGTAGGCCATGTCAGAAAATTCTTACCGCAAGTCAGGCGAGCTGGGCGAAGTCCTCATTCGGGATAGCAGGCGGAATGGGAGTCGGGTCACAAGTTCGGCCACATGCTAGGTTGGTGTGCACGAAGGCATCAGGTAGACCATGAGTAGGCATGTCAGGGGTGTTGGATGAGCTCGGTTGAAGGTGCCGGTGGGTTGAGTGGTGCAGAAATTTGGTGAATCAATCGGGTAGGCGATTCAGGTGATGAGCATCCAAGTAAGGGTGAACGAGCGCAATGAGTTGGGTTAACTGAGGGGGTGACATGGTAACTTAGCGGCGGACGAAAGGGAAGTGGGCGCTCGAGTAAATTGAACGATGAGTTGGTGGAGCGCGTGGGCAGGTTCACATAGCAAGCTGGGTTCCCGTGAATGAATGTTGGAATGCATGGTGAAGGTGTCAGGCAGCGTGAACAATGGGCGTGCCCAAGGCGAATCGGGCGACACGACATGACAAGTCAGTGTGACAATAGTTTTGTGCCACGATTGAAGAGTTGGCACGGACGGTTGGTGCGATGGTGTAGGCGAGCTGCGAGTGTGCACCTAGTGGGCGAAAAAACCCTACAGCACTGCACAGGCGGTCGAACGACAGGTGCGCAAACTTCTGAACAACAAAACAGTGAGGAATCTAGTGGGTGCCTCTGCTTGGTGAAAGGGCGAGGCTGCACAATGTGCAATCCAACTTTGTGAATTTGCAATTTTAGTGTAAGTTTATCTAAAAATTGAAGATTATCATTATTGTTCGAGTAGACTCATATTGCACAGAGTTACCCCTCTTGATTTATATCTGTTGTGTACTTTCAGTTAAAATAATAATGATGATTATGATGAATGTGATGTGAATGTTTTCGTTGTGTTAATGAAAGATAAATACCTGGTGAAGTTGGAAAATAAACTAAGTATAGAATGTAGGCGTAGTCCATACTTGTGAGTATTGTTAAAAAGAAAGTGAGTGGTGGTGTCACACCCCCATCGTGCGGTCGGAAGAGTACCAGCAGGGTAGGGGCATGACAGTTGCTACCAGAGGTTGGATTCAGTGGAATCAGATTTGCAAAAGAAGCTGATCCCACTGTCACTTCATGACATTTGGTATCAAATGTACTGATACCAGGCAAAGAAGTCTGAAGACATAGCGGGAGGTTCAGGTTTGCAGGTGACTTTAGTGGATGGTCTATACAAAATCACAAAGAAGGCAAATGGTAGAGATAATGGAGGAACCTCATGTTGTGACAGGTGAATCAAGCAAGGATGTAGGTGAGGGTTTCTTTGACAGGGTATTGAATCGTATGGAGGAATTTGCTTATGATATGGCTTCAATGAAGGCTAAGAACATAGAAGTTCAAGAAGGCTATGCGAAGGTGAAAGGGGAGCTTGAGGACCTCAACATTCGATACGAGTATATTGAATGGCAGTATGCACAAACAAAAGAAGAAGTCAAGAAGATTGGTGGAGCAAGAGATCAAGGTTTGGCTGAAATCTTGAAATTGTAGCAAGCTCTTGACAATGCTCGGAATGAAATTGCAGTTTTGAAGAGGGCTATTAGGCACAACTCAGGTTGAGGTGTGGACCATGTAAAAGTCAAAGAGCCAAATTCTTATGACGAGATGAGGAGTGCGAAAACTCTTGATAACTTTCTATGGGATATGGAGAAATACTTGGCGTGCTTGGGGATGTCCAATGAGGAAGCGAAAGTGAAGATAACTGTTGAATTCTTGACGAAATATGCTAAGATGTGGTGGCGAAGCAGGATGGATCAGATTGCGAATGGCATTGCTGAAGACATAACTTCGTGGGATGACATGAAGAAGGCTTTGCAAACTCATTTTAGTACACAAGATGAAACATGGGACGCAAGGATGAAGATAAAATAAATAAAGCAAATGGGAAGTCTGCAAGCATATCAGTGAGAGTTCTCAAGTGTAGTTTTGGAACTTCCAAACATGGTGGAAAGGGACAAGGTGTTCAAGTATATCATGGGGCTGAAACCTTAGCCGCGGAATGAAGTGAAGAGGCAAAATATAAAGACATTTGAGGAGGCATTTGTTGTTGCGAATCGTTTGGTAGAACACTATGATGAGGATTTTGATGAAAAGAAGAAAATTAATGACAAACCGAAAGAGTAACCTATGAGAGAGGAGACTTCAAGATCACATGATAAGACGAAGACGAAGAAACCATTGAAGTGTTGGATTTGTGAGGAACCACATATGGTGAAGAAATGTCCCTTAATTCCAAAAGTGGTTGCCTTGGCACAAACTAATACAAAGAAGAAAGAAGAAACTTATGTAGGCATTATGCAGATTTTGGGAGCTGCAGTGGCTATAGAAGTTGTCTCAAGGAGAGGCACGGAAAGGAATAGGTTGGAGTATGTCGAAATAAAAGTTGGGAGTGTTGTTGTAGTCACTATGGTGGATAGTGGGGCAAATAACAACTTCATGAGCCAAGATACTATGAGAAGGATTGGACTAAAATTTGTACCGGTGTAGAAGGCAGTGGATTCTCCTCCAGATTCTATGATCGGTTTAGATGAGAAGGGGGATGTGAGACTTGGTGAATGGAATGGGAGAGTTGATTTCACTATAGTGCAGATAGATGGCTATGAGGTTGTACTGGGCATGGAGTTTATGGAGAAATTTGAAGTGATGGTTGTTCCCCATTTGAAGAAACAATACATTTACAATGGACGAGAGGATGTACCTATCGATGTTCTGACCATAGGAGTAACTAAGCCCAAGTGTAAACTTACAACGATGAATATGAAGAACGGGAAACGAGATGAAGAGGTCTATAGGCAATTCTTTGTTGCAGAGGCAACGCTTATGGAGCAATCACAGGTTATTAGGACATTGTCGAATAGCATCTTGGATCTATCTCAGAGGCTAGAGGCAGTAGAGGATGATGATGACGAAGAGTATATGAGGCCGAATGTTCAGACGGGGGATCGGGAGGCATACTTGCAAAGATCAGAAGTGGAAGATCCGGATAGGTGGATTGAGTTGATCAGTGAGGGAGAGCCTTCAGGCTCTAGTCCCTCCTCATCTTCTTAGACTATCAGGGAGATGAGGCTCATTATTAGCTTCTCATGGCAGTGAGTCTCCAACATTTTGAGCATGCATCTATGGGTGAGATGATACAGATTGACAGGTAGCATGCAGTGGAAAATCATGATGATGTAGTGGCATGAGTTCTTATGGAGGTGATGCATGGTTGGAATAGCTACATAACTAATCATCGACATCAAGGGTACCAAAAAATGATCCCTTGCAGATGAGTGGCATATCTATGGCGTGATACAAGTTGAGTGGTGGACATCTGGATTACCAATATACACAGTTTTTGTGGATGATGGTCTTGGCGACGGATGGTTGTTGGGATGGAGAATTGTCCAAGGCGATAATGACTTGAGGTGTGGAGTATGTAAAGCCCCCAAGTCATGGTACGATCGGTGAAGGGTGCACGACGCGCGAGCCATGAGCTGGAGGTGTGACCAGGGAGTTGGGTGCAGCCGCATGGTGTGATGAGTTGGCTAAACAGAGGAAACGAACCAAGGAGAATGCAAAAGTCATCTTCAAAAATGACTAAGTGTTGAGAATTGGTGGTGAACTTATATGGAGGGCAGTCCCATATATGGGCGCCCATAACATGGGCCGACGCGACAGATGGGTGAGTTGGACAAAATGGTGGGTCAGCTTGCTGGGATGACACCCCAACCGAAGGGCCAACGGCCATATAAATGAGTGAATGGATTGTGGCAAAACAATCATTGAAAAGTATTCTAAGTATCTTGGAGAGTAAAGTGTGTGAGCTCACTTAGAGGAGAAGGACTGACTCCTTGGCGAGGTGCAAGCGGAGTACACTGGCCGAAGCACTTAGCCGCAGAAACAAGTTGAACGCATTTCGAGTGGCCGCAGGTAGCAAGGGGCTGCAGGGTGAGTCGGCGTGTTCCTACCGCAAGTCGAGCGAGCTGGGCAAAATCACAGTTCGGGACAGCGGGTGGAACTGGAGTTGGGTCGCAAGTTTGGCCGCAGGATGGGTGGGCGTGCATGGAGGCGTCAGTTAGACCATGGGTAGGCGTGCCGGGCAAGCTGGGCGAGCTCACGTGAAGGCATCGACAGATCGAATGGTGTAGGCATTTGGTGAGTTGGCCAGGTAGGCGTGTCAGGTGACAGGCGCCCAGGTAAGGGTAAACAAGCGCAACGAGTTGGGTTAACCGGGCAAGTGACTTGGTAACTTGGCAGGTAGACGAACTGCGGCATTGGTTGCTCGGGTAAGTTCAACGATGAGTTGGTGGAGTATGTGGGTAGGTTGATAGGCGAGTTGGGAACCTATGAACGAAGGTTGGAACACACAGTGAAGGCATTTGGTAGTGTGAGTGGTGGGCGCACCCAAGGCGAGTCAGCCGACTCACGAGCCAGGCAACACAACATGACAAGTCGATGCGACCGGTGTTTTGTGCAACGATTGAAGAGTTGGCACAGACAGTTGGTGTGACAGTGCAAGGGAGTTGTGGGTGTGCGTCAGGTGGGCAACACAACCCACTAGCGCTGGACGGGTAGCTGAAAGACGGGCACCCAAACTTCTAAACGATGAAACGGTGAGGCAGCCGGTGGGTGTTGTTAGAGTCGGTCTTTTCATCCCTCCGTCAGAGATCAAAATCTCTTTTGTTACATTTCATTTATATGTGTCTCATTCACTTCAGTCATTTGCATTCCATTAGGAGCATCAGTCTTCTGACGGAAGGGTTTTGTCACTCATCTCCCTCATGTCATGTAACTACTGGTCCGTGTCTTCTCATCAAAGTCAATTTTAAAGTCATGTACAGTCTTATTTGGTCTCTTGGTCAGCAAAAGGGTCATTTTAGTCATTAGGTCTAGGGTTTCGTCTTCAAAAAGTCTAATAATGTCCACAGGCAGATGAGGGAGGTTCAAAATCAGTTTTCGTTGCAAAATTTCATCGTCAATATGTTTGATCATGATTCTTCTTCAAAACTCTGTTTTGAAGAAGAAATCATCAAATATATGGTTTGTAATAAATATGTAATTTTTAAAGTTTTTCAGTCATAAGGTACTTCAAGCGCAGCCCAGGTCATCCTTTACCGAAATTACATGCCAATCACCCCTGCAAAACTAGACAGAGTTTCATCATGCAGCCAAAAATTAAAGTGGAGGCAAAAACAGAGTTATGTGAAAGTGCCAAAGTCTGCAACATTACAAAAGTGGGTTTGCCAAATGAAGAATCAAAGTCCATGCCATAGGAGATATTCTTGTGCTTCAATAGTTCATTTACATGCAAGAGAGCAAAGAGAAAACAAAGCAAAGTGGTTGTGGGAGTTTTGGGTGAAAATTGCTCCAAGTTGGCTGGCGCGGCGCACTGGGCAGGAGGCGCGGCGCATTGGGCTGGATGCGCGGCGCACACAGCCAGATAGTCCGAAAACTTCCAGAACTCCCTCCAATCGCCCAAAAATGCATGGATTCGCACTATTCCAAGTAGGATGACCCTTTGTAATTGCTCTTTTTCCAAGTTTGATGATTGTTTGATGGTGTGTGTTTCATGGTGAAGTGTTTAAAGAGATCAAACCCTACCATTGGAAATTCCTCAAAAAAATTTGCTGCCTAAGGTTTTGATTCACTATTTTGCCACCAAGTTTATTCCCTTACCCCATTTTTCCATTGATTACCTTATTCCCTAAGTTCCCCTACCCCCTAAGTCCACTAATCCCCTATCCCAAGTTCCCACTTTTCCCAAATCCTAACCATAAATCCCCAAACCCTAATTGTTGTCCCAAGAGCTTCATGTCACCATTCAAACGAGTGTACCATCATTCAGAGGATTGGCATCATCATGTCAGGTTCCAAAGGGTCATTTTACACCTTGTTCATGCTTAAGTTGCGCCTAAAGGTTCATTTCCCTCTCCTAGGATTTTGAAGGTAATTTCTTTTGGATGGTCAAATCATCAGCAAAGCTTGTATCCCAATGTTCTTACACCTTACCCTATCCTTAATGTACCTTATTAAACACTTCCCATTACTGAAATCCCCCAAATTCCTCATTTTCGCACAAACCCTAGTTTCTTGCTACAACTTGGCAATTTTCTAGGCTAGGCCTGTGTTTTGCCCTTTCAAACTCCTTCCCCTCACTTAATCTTTGAAATTCTACTTTCCCCACCTTCCTAACATCCCTCCCTACTTCCCAAAATTTTCTCAAGAATTTAGAACCACCTTATCCCCTTCATTTCACTTCATTCCGACAAATCCCTTGTTCCACACATCGGGATAGGTTTTATTCCAATGGTTATTCTGAGCAAGGAGAGATGAATTTAGACAAATGGAGAGAGGTGTTTGTCCAAAATAGGCCAAGGAAGAACAAAATTCTTCACTTTTTACACAGGTTTCATGGTTTTAGAGAAATGTCAAAAATACAGTCGCCTCAGGAGAATTGATGCACCTCTAAAGTGACATTGGGAGAATCACGTTTTCTCCTAGTGTGGTTGGCCAAATGACTTGCATGATGAGTACAATAATAACTAGACACAATGATATTTCCAATGAGCTATCATGAGCTCAATTGTGAGTTGAGGAACACCTTCAAAAGTTGACTGCAACAGCACTCTACCTTAAGGCAGCCTCATTTGGCACATTTTGCCCAGTCTTGGGAGATTTGATCTTTGACAGGGTAAATTAACTCCAAATTCAAAAATTCAAGTCGGGTTGGAAGGTAGACTCAATAATATTTCCAACGAGCTATCTTGCACCCAATGTTGAGCCTGGGAAGGTCTTGAAAACTGATCTGCAAAAAGGCGCTACGCATAGAAATTTTTAACACAAGGTTTTCTGCTCTACGCGCCACGCCATGTGGCGCTCGCTTTTGCTAGAGGGCTCCAAATCACAAAAAAAATGCATTTCTAGATTTGGCATGATAAATTATGGTTTCTTGTTCATGGCGAATAAATTTGGGCAGGCTTTGAGCCCTCAAAAGGTCAAAAAATACTCAAAACATGACTTCACCACCCCTATTTTGACACACAGGAAGTAGTTTTGGGAGATTAGATATTTGGAGGGGCAAATGGACACCAAATCCAGAAATTCCACTTGGCTTAGATGCTAGATAGGCAGGGCTTCCCAACGTGCTACAATGAGCTCAATTTGGACTTTATTAAGGGCATCAAAATCAGCTCTAAAGTTGCGTGATGCATAGAGAAATTAGGCACAGCGCATGGAGAAATTTGGCCTCATTTTCACTCTTCAGCTCAGAAATTCGCCCAATTTTGACTAGTTTTACTTTTTGATGTAACTATTTATCTACTATGATGTAATTTGATAACCATGATCTAATATTGGCACATTTTTACTTGTTCTAGAGGATTCATTCACTAAAAAGTGAAAATTAAATGAATGAATCAGTTTCCTAGCATATAGAGGCAAGTTTTTTGATTGCCTAGATTTCAGTTCCTTGTTTAGAATTGGTTCAAACAGCTCCTAGAATGATGAGCCCGACCACTAGAGGCAAGGGAATGGGGTTTTCTTGTCTATATTATGTAATTTCTAAGTCATTTTCATGGTTGGACACTTGCGATTGCTTGGCACTTCATTGTACATTTGATTTCTGCATTTTTGGCAAAGGAAAGACCAGGGTTTTGCAGCACTTGTTGGGATCCATGTGGCTCTGTGTTTTGATGGTGTTTTTCTTTGTGCAATTGTAATTTCATTGATTTTCTTCTAAAATTAAACAAATTGAGTGACAAAGGCAGAATTCATGAGTTTGTTGTGCTCTGCCTTTTAGTTTTGTTTAATTCGCAATGTTTTCTTCAGTTTGAAGAGGATTCTTAATAGCCTCTTGCCCTCTTCAGCTCCTCAACAGTGATTTCTATCCATTCATTTAATCTAAGGCATCAAAACTACTGCCTACCTTTCCCCAACCTAAACTCTGCAAAAATTTGGCCTCATCCCCGGACCCAAATTTGCCTTTCCCTTTTTCTAACAAAAGCCCCCCAAAACTCAAATTAAATCCTTGCACTTCATACCTAGCCTAAGATTAGTTGTTAAATCAGTCATCTCAAGCCCCATCTGATTATCTTTTGCTGAGATTGACGGGGAGAGAGCTCTCTCCTGTCCTCGTAGGGCTAGGTACGAGGCTGAGCGTGGTTTGATGTGGACTTAAAAGCTTACCTTTCTAGACTGAGGTAAATCTAGGCTCTAACATAGTGGCGACTCCACTAGGGAGAAAGTTTACTTTCATTGTTTGGCTTTATAAGCTACAGACGGAGTCCAAAGATTAGCCAGGTAGCCTTCTAAACACTTTTCCTTTACATTAGTGCAAGTAGATAAAAGCTGCTACAGTCAATCTCTGGTCTAGTTTATAAACTGAACATCTGATCTAAAACGATCACCCCAGTACATGTATCAAGTTCAGATCTGATGGTTGATGGTGGACAATGATCAGACATAAGAAGGCTGAAATCATTCACCTGGTGACTCCTATAAAGACTCCACTGGAAGACTAACTCTTTCTCTGAGAAAATGGAAGGATCTTACACAAAGTTTGGGTATCCAAAGTGGAATGGTATTCAAGATTTGGTCTGATTTATTGTGAATTACTTCTTTGTTGTTCTTGAAGTTGTCCTGAAAGTTTTTCAGAATTTGTTTTATGATAAAGGTGATCAATATCTTCACTCGACCTATTCAAAAAGTGTAAATATTGAGTTTCCCTTTGATCCTGGCCTCCTTACGTTTCCCACATCTTATGATGACTCTCTTCAGAGTGATGAACCTAAAGAAAACAAAATTGATCCCATAGCTCTTGTATATACTCCTACACCTTTTATAGTCCCAGATAGGTATAGACCTCTTCTTTTACCTTCTGTACTCCATGTTTTCCCTGCAAATTATTATCTATATTTACCAAGATTTGACGGTGAATGTAAGAATGTCAACGCTGAGCAACATGTGCAGAATGTTGAGACTTTTCTAGACCTTTTTTGAAGTTGATGAAGAAGATGTCAGTATAAGGCTTTTTGCTCTTTCTTTGCAAGGCAAAGTCCAGAGTTGGTTCAAAACCTGCCTGATGCGAGCATCTCAGATTTCCAGTAGTTCATCAAAGTCTTCCTTGATAGGTGGGTGGTCAGATAGAACCATTTCTCAATTATAGAAGAGTATAACCAACTGAAAAGAATGCCAGGGGAGACAATACAAGAGTTTTCTGCTAGATTTAAACAAGTATATTTTTTCGATGCCAACTGATATAAGACCTTCTCCTAAATCCACTCTCTTGCACTACCCGGGTGCCTTTGATCCAAAAATGGAGTTTTAGCTGAGAGAAAGAAATCTGGCAACACTTGAAGAGATGTAGAACAGTGCAGTAGATGTAGAGGCTCATTTGCTGATCCGAAGGGCAAAGTTGAAGGAAGAAGAGATGAAAAACATAGATCCGGAGGAATCGACATCTTTAGAAGTAAAGCTCAACATTTTGGTAAGTGTAGTAGAATAGATGATGTAAAGGATCACCACAAGGAATGAGTATAGTGTTCAAGCCCAGTGCTCGTTGATTGAAGAAGAACAAGTTGTTGATCCAAAACATCTTCTTTCTTATCCCAGTTGTCATAGATCTGGTAATGATTGTTTTATAGATCATCTTGGAGAAGAGAGATCTGTTGATATGACATGTATGCTTGATGATGTGTTTTATTCTAATGATTTGCCTTAGTTTGATCAGTATGATGATGATTATGCTCTCCAAACAAAAGATAATCTTGCAGATAAATCAACAACTAGATAGTGGAAGGAGGAAGTTCACTTTCAGCAGCTTGAGTACAGTGATCAACCGATGCACATCAACTATGATAATGATGAGGAAAGTGTAGCAAATTGTGAAGTAAGTGAAGGATCTTTACCTTTTTGTTTTGATTCATTTCAGTTCATCAGAGACAACTTCCATGCAATTAGAAATCAGCTGTCGACAAGTCTTGATCTGGAACATCTTGAGGGCAATGAAAACCTTGTTCCAAACTTCTCATATTCAGCTTTGCATTCCCCGAAAGCCATTTCTTGTCAAATTGCAGATGAAGACATGGAAACGGGCACATATGAGCAAATGATACAAGATGACTCCATACCATTTTGTTTTTAATCATTTCAGTTTTTGAAAGGTAAATTGGATAGTAAATCTTCAAATGAGAAGCCTGTAGGAAATCAACAATTTTTCAGTTTTAATGTTGAGGATGAGACAGATGGAAAAATTATTGAGCAAGTTGTTAATGAGAAATATTCCCCTGGAATGACTGATGAAATCATTTTGGAAGAAAAACCCTCCCTAGCACCAGATTTGCAGCCACCAAATGCAATTGAGGCTCAAATTACAGATGAAGGCGTGGAATCTAAAATACATGATCTAATGATGCAAGAGGATTTTGTACCCTTTTGTTTCGAAGCATTTCAGTTTATAAAGCAGAATCTTCGTAATATCTCTAAAGGAAAAGATGAACAACCAGTAGGATGTCATACAGTTTTAATGGATACATCGCAGAAGTCTTCTCAAATTTTTGATGATCCTATTACTCGTGTGTTGGATGATGTTTGTTGTAAAGGTTCTTCTCCATTAGATAACCATGTGCCAGAAAAGAATGTTGATAATAATATTATTCAAAAGTCACCTTCATTGTCTTGTTTAACAGATTATTCATTGCATAGCCCATACCAAGGTTTGCAGTCATATGAGGAGATTGATAAAGGGGACTTTTGTTCTGTTTGGAATCAGCAATAGAGTTTGGTTATTCATGAAATTTAGGATCCTTTTGACAGCCTGTTGCTATCACCAAAGAAAGACAACACAAATGTGAGGAAATATTAATATCTAGCTATGAAGATTACCTGGATCAAAGTAGTAATGTGTTAATGGAAATCAATAGCGATGTTTATGAAGATCCTTTCACAATATTCTTAAAGTCATCCAGTCAATTCATGCTTTGCAAGTTTATCAACAGTCAACTTGATTCCATGTTTCCATGGGAGTTGCCTTTCGATTCTTCCTTTCTCTTGTGCATTAGAAAGAATTTGGGAAGAAATCAAATATCAGCCATGATGCTTACATGGTTGCATTGGTTGTTCCATTTCACTTGATCAGGTGGTGAAAAGAGTAATTAGAGTAGGTTTGATGAATAAGCCCAATTATGAGCATATTTCCAGTTTGATAGTTATGTTTAGTTAGGTTTGGTTTTATTGTAGTTCTCAGTTTTAGCCTTGAGTGAGAGTTCGTCTACATAATGTCAGTTTTCCTGTTTTGACTCCGTTGCCCAATGAATGAAGGCACTGTCTGCTCTCCTAAAGATCTGCAGTTCTTGACCTCGAAGGAGCTACCATCCCCATTAGAGCCGATGTTAGAGTCGGTCTTTTCATCCCTCCGTCAGAGATCAAAATCTCTTTTGTTGCATTTCATTTTTAGGTGTCTCATTCACTTCAGTCATTTGCATTCCATTAGGGGCATCAATCTTCTGACGAAAGGGTTTTGTCACTCATCTCCCTCATGTCATGTACCTACTGGTCCATGTATGCTCATCAAAGTCAATTTTAAAGTCATGTACAATCTTATTTGGTCTCTTGGTTAGCAAAAGGGTCATTTTAGTCATTAGGTCTAGGGTTTCGTCTTCAAAAAGTCTAAAAATGTCCACAGGCACATGAGGGAGGTTCAAAATCAGTTTTCATTGAAAAATTTCATCGTCAATATGTTTGATCATGATTCTTCTTCAAAACTCTGTTTTGAAGATGAAATCATCAAATTTATGGTTTGTAATAAATATGTAATTTTTAAAGTTTTTCAGTCGTGAGGTACTTCAGGCGCAGCCCGGGTCATCCTTTGCCAAAATTACATGCCAATCATCCCTGCAAAAATAGACAAAGTTTCATCATTCAGCCAAAAAACAAAGTGGAAGCAAAAACAGAGTTATGTGAAGGTGCCAAAGTCTGCAACATTACAAAAGTGGGTTTTCCAAATGAAGAATCAAAGTCCATGCCATAGGAGATATCCTTGTGCTTCAAAAGTTCATTTACACGCACGAGAGAAAAGAGAAAACAAAGCAAAATGGTTGTGGGAGTTTTGGGTGAAAATTGCTCCAAGTTGACTAGCGCGGCACACTGGGCAAGAGGTGCGGAAAATTGGTGAGGCGCGGTGCACTAGGCCTCAGAACTCAATGTATTTTTGCACAGGCGCAACGCATACACTGGGCGCAGCACATTGGGCTGAATACGCGGCGCACACAGCCAGATAGTCCTAAAACTTCCAGAACTCCCTCCAATCGCCCAAAAATGCATGGATTCACAGTATTCCAAGTAGGATGACCCTCTGTCAGCTCTCTTTGTCCAAGTTTGATGATTGTTTGATGGTGTGTGTTTCATGGTGAAGTGTTTAAAGAGATCAAACCCTACCATTTGAAATTCCTCAAACAAAGTTGCTGCCTAGGGTTTTGATTCACTGTTTTTCCACCAAGTTTATTCCCTTACCCCATTTTTCCATTGATTCCATTATTCCCTAAGTTCCCCTACCACCTAAATCCACTAATCCCCTATCCCAAGTTCCCATTTTTCCCAAATCCTAACCATAAATCCCCAAACCCTAATTGTTGTCCCAAGAGCTTCATGTCACCATCCAAACGAGTGTACCATCACCCAAAGGATTGGCATCATCATGTTAGGTTCCAATGGGTCCTTTTACACCTTGTTCATGCTTAAGTTGCGCCTAAAGGTTCATTTCCCTCTCCTAGGGTTTTGAAGGTAATTTCTTTTGGATGGTCAAATAATTAGCAAAACTTGTATCCTGATGTTCTTACACCTTCCCTTATCCTTAATGTACCTTATTGAACACTCCCCATCATTGAAATCGCCCAAATTCCTCATTTTCGCACAAACCCTAGTTTCTTGCTACAACTTGGCAATTTTCTAGGCTAGGCCTATGTTTTGCCCTTTCGGACTCCTACCTCACTAAATCTTTGAAATTCCACTTTCCCCTACTTCCTAGCATCCCTCCCTACTTCCCAAAATTTTCTCAAGAATTTAGAACCACCTTATCCCCTTCATTTCACTTCATTCCGACAAATCCCTTCTTCCACACATCAGGATAGGTTTTATTCCAATGATGCTTCTGAGAAAGGAAAGATGAATTTGGACAAACTGGGAGATGGTTTTGTCGAAAGTATTGCAAGGAAGAAAAACCTCCTTCACTTTTTACACCGGTGTCATGGTTTTAGAGAAATGTTAAAAATATAGTTGCCTCGAGAGAATTGATGCACCTCTATAGTGACCTTGGGAAAATCACGTTTTCTCCTAGTGTGGTTGGCCAAATGACTTTATTGATGCATAAAATGATAACTAGACACAAAGCGCTTTCCAATGAGCTATTATGAGCTTAATTTGGAGTTGAGGAACACCTTCAAAAGTTGACTGCAACAGCACTTTGCCTTGAGGCAGCCTCATTTGGCACATTTTGACCAGTCTTGGGAGATTTGACTTTTGACAAGGTAAATAAACTCCAAATTGGAACCTTAAAGTTGGGTTAGAAAGTAGACTCAATAATATTTCCAACGAGCTATCATGTGCCCAAGATGGACCCCGGGAATGTCCTCAAAACGGGTCTACAAAACGGCTCTACGCATAGAAATTTTTAACACAGGGTTTTCTGCTCTATGCGCCGTGCCACGTGGCGCTCGCTTTTGCTAGAGTGCTCAAAATCACAAAAACTTTGCATTTCTAGATTTGGAATGAAACATTATGGTTGCTTGTTCATGGCCAAGAAATTTGGGCAGGCTTTAAGCCCTCAAAAGGTCAAAAAATACTCAACAAATGACGCCCCTATTTTGACACACAGGAAGCAGTCTTGGGCGATTGGATATTTGGAGATGCAAATGGACACGAAATCTAGAAATTCCACTTGGGTTTGATAGTATACAGGCTGGGATTTCCAAATAGCTATCATGAGATCAATTTGGACTTCTATAAGGGCCTCAAAATCAGCTTCAAAGTTGCATGACACATAGAGAATTTGGCCGTGGCGCATAGAGAAATTTGTCCTCATTTTCACTCTTCAGCTCATAAATTCGTCCAGTTTTGACTAGTTTTACTTTTTGATGTAACTATTGATCTACCATGATGTAATTTGATGACCATGATGTAGTATTGACACATTTTTACTTGTTCTAGAGGATTCATTCACTAAAAAGTGAAAATTAAATGAATGAATCAGTTTCCTAGCATATAGAGGGAAGTTGTTTGATTGCCTAGATTTCAGTTCCTTGTTCAGAATTGGTTCAAATAGCTCCTAGAATGATGAGCTCGACCACTAGAGGCAAGGGAATGGGTTTGTCTTGTCTATATTATGTAATTTCTAAGTCATTTTCATGGTTGGACACTTGTGATCGCTTGGCACTCCATTGTACATTTGATTTCTGCATTTTTGGCAAAGGAAAGACCAGGGTTTTGCAGCACTTGTTGGGATCCATGTGGCTCTATGTTTTGATGGTGTTTTTCTTCATGCAATTGTAAGCTCATTGATTTGCTTCTAAAATTAAACAAATTGAATGACAAAGGTAGAATTCATGAGTTTGGTGTGCTCTTCTTTTTAGTTTTGTTTAATTCGCAATGTTTTCTTCAGTTTGAAGAGGATTCTTGATAGCCTCTTGCCCTATTCAGCCCTTCAGCAGTGCTTTCTATTCATTCATTTAATATAAAGCATCAAAACTACTGCCTACCTTGCCCCAACCTGAACTCTGCAAAAATTTGGCCTCATCCCCGGACCCAAATTTGCCTTTCCCTTTTTCTAACAAAAACCCCCCAAAACTCAAATTAAATCCTTGCACTTCATACCTAGCCTAAGATTAGTTGTTAAATCAGTCATCTCAAGCCCCATTTGATTATCTTTTGCTGAGATTGACCCGGAGAGAGCCCTCTCCTGTCCACGTAGGGCTAGCTATGAGGCTAAGCGTGGTTTGATGTGGACTTAGAAGCTTACCTTTTTAGCCTGAGGTAAATCTAGGCTCTAACATAGTGGCGACTCCACTGGGGAGAAGGTTTGTTTTCATTGTTTGGCTTTATAAGCTACAGAAGGAGTCCAAAGAATACCCAGGTAGCCTTCCAAATGCTTTTCCTTTGCATTAGCGCAAGTAGATAAAAGCTGCTTCACTCAATCTCTTGTCTAGTTTATAAACTGAACATCTGATCTAAAACGATCACCCCAGTACATTTATCAAGCTCCAATCTGATGGTTGATGGTGGACAATGATCAGACATAAGAAGGCTGAAATCATTCACCTGGTGACTCCTATAAAGACTCCACTGGAAGACTAACTCTTTCTCTGAGAAAATGGAAGGATCTTACACAAAGTTTGGGTATCCAAAGTGGAATCGTATTCAGGATCTGGTCTGATTTATTGTAAATTACTTCTTAGTTGTTCTTGAAGCTGTCCTGAAAGTTTTTCAGAATTTGTTTTATGATAAAGGTGATCAATATCTTCACTCGACCTATTCAAAAAGTGTAAATACTGAGTTTCCCTTTGATCCTGGCCTCCTTACTTTTCCCACATCTTATGATGACTCTCTTTAGAGTGATGAACCTAAAGAAAACAAAATTGATCCCATAGCTCTTGTATATACTCCTACACCTTTTATAGTCCTAGATAGGTATAGACCTCTTCTTTTACCTTCTGTACTCCATGCTTTCCCTGCAAATTATTATCTATATTTACCAAGATTTGATGGTGAATGTAAGAATGTTAACGCTAAGCAACATGTGCAGAATGTTGAGACTTTTCTAGACCTTTTTGAAGTTGATGAAGAAGATGTCAGTATAAGGCTTTTTGCTCTTTCTTTGCAAGGCAAAGTCCAGAGTTGGTTCAAAACCTGCATGATGCAAGCATCTCAGATTTCCAGTAGTTCATCAAAGTCTTCCTTGATAGGTGGGTGGTCAGATAGAACCATTTCTCGATTATAGAAGAGTATAACCAACTGAAAAGAATGCCAAGGGAGACAATAGAATAGTTTTCTGCTAGATTTAACCAAGTATATTTTTTGATGCCAGCTGATATAAGACCTTCTCCTAAATCCACTCTCTTGCACTACCTGGGTGCCTTTGATCCAGAAATGGAGTTTTAGTTGAGAGAAATAAATCTTGCGACACTTGAAGAGATGCAGAACAGTGCAGTAGATGTAGAGGCTCATTTGCTGATCCGAAGGGCAAAGTTGAAGGAAGAAGAGATGAAAAACATAGATCCGGAGGAATCAACATCTTTATAAAGCTCGACATTTTGGTAAGTGTAGTAGAATAGATGATGTAAAGGATCACCACAAGGAATGAGTATAGTGTTCAAGCCGAGTGCTCGTTGATTGAAGAAGAACAAGTTGTTGATCCAAAACATCTTCTTTCTGATCCCAGTTGGCATAGATATGGTAATGATTGTTTTATAGATCATCTTGGAGAAGAGAGATCTATTGATATGACATGTATGATTGATGATGTGTTTTATACTAATGATTTTCCTTAGTTTGATCAGTATGATGAGGATTATGCTCTCCAAACAAAAGCTAATCTTGTAGATAAATCAGCAGCTAGTTAGTGGAAGGAGGAAGTTCACTTTCAGCAGCTTGAGTACAGTGATCAACCGATGCATATCAACTATGATAATGATGAGGAAAGTGCAGCAAATTGTGAAGTAAGTGAAGGATCTTTACCTTTTTGTTTTGATTCATTTCAGTTCATCAGAGACAACTTCCATGCAATTAGAAATCAGCTGTCGACAAGTCTTGATCTGGACCATCTTGAGGGCAATGAAAACCGTGTTCCAAACTTCTCATATTCACCTTTGCATTCCCCGAAAGCCATTTCTTGTCAAATTGCAGATGAAGACATGGAAACGGGCACATATGAGCAAATGATACAAGATGACTCCATACCATTTTGTTTTTAATCATTTCAATTTTTGAAAGGTAAATTGCATAGTAAATCTTCAAATGAGAAGCCTGTAGGAAATCAACAATTTTTCAGTTTTAATGTTGAGGATGAGACAGATGGCAAAATTCTTGAGCAAGTTGTTAATGAGAAATCTTCCCCTAGAATGACTGATGAAATCATTTTGGAAACAAAACCCTCCCTAGCACCAGATTTGCAGCCACCAAATGCAATTGAGGCTCAAATTACAAATGAAGGCGTGGAATCTGAAATACATGATCTAATGATGCGAGAGGATTTTGTACCCTTTTGTTTCAAAGCATTTTAGTTTATAAAGAAGAATCTTCGTAATATCTCTAAAGGAAAGGATGAACAGCCAGTAGGATGTCATACAGTTTTAATGGATACATCGCAGAAGCCTTCTCAAATTCTTGATGATCCTATTACTCGTGTATTGGATGATGTTTGTTGTAAAGGTTCTTCTCCATTAGCTAACCATGTGCCAGAAAAGAATGTTGATAATAATATTATTCAAAAGTCACCTTCATTGTCTTGTTTAACAGATAGTTCATTGCATAGCCCATACCAAGGTTTGCAGTCATATGAGGAGATTGATAAAGGGGACTTTTGTTCTGTTTGGAATCAGCAACATAGTTTGGTTATTCATGAAATTTAGGATCCTTTTGACAGCCTGCTGCTATCACCAAAGAAAGACAGCACAAATGTGAGGAAATCTTAGTATCTAGCTATGAAGATTACCTAGATCAGAGCAGTAATGTGTTAATGTAAATCAATAGCGATGTTTATGAAGATCCTTTCACAATATTCTTAAATTCATCCAGTCAATTCATGCTTTGCAAGTTTATCAACAGTCAACTTGATTCCAAGTTTCGATGGGAGTTGCCTTTCGATTCTTCCTTTTTCGTGTGCATCAGAAAGCATTTGGGAAGAAATCAAATATCAGCCATGATGCTTACATGGTTGCATTGGCTGTTCCATTTCACTTGATCAGGTGGTGAAAAGAGTAATTAGAGTAGGTTTGATGAATAAGCCCAATTATGAGCATCTTTCCAGTTTGATAGTTATGTTTAGTTAGGTTTGGTTTTATTGTAGTTTTCAGTTTTAGCCTTGAGTGAGAGTCCGTCAACATAATGTCAGTTTTCATGTTTTGACTCTGTTGCCCAATGAATGAAGGCACCGTCTGCTCTCCTAAAGATCTCCAGTTCTTGGCCTCGAAGGAGTTACCATCCCCATTGGAGCCAATTTTAGAGTCGGTCTTTTCATCCCTCCATCAGAGATCAAAATCTCTTTTGTTGCATTTCATTTTTAGGTGTCTCATTCACTTCAGTCATTTGCATTCGATTAGGAGCATTAGTCTTCTGACGGAAGGGTTTTGTCACTCATCTCCCTCATGTCATGTACCTACTGGTCCATGTCTGCTCATCAAAGTCAATTTTAAAGTCATGTACAGTCTTATTTGGTCTCTTGGTCAACAAAAGGGTCATTTTAGTCATTAGGTCTAGGGTTTCGTCTTCAAAAAGTCTAATAATGTCCACAGGAACATGAGGGAGGTTCAAAATCAGTTTTCATTGAAAAATTTCATCGTCAATATGTTTGATCATGATTCTTCTTCAAAACTCTGTTTTGAAGATGAAATCATCAAATTTATGGTTTGTAATAAATATGTAATTTTTAAAGTTTTTCAATCGTGAGGTACTTCAGGCGCAGCCCGGGTCATCCTTTGCTGAAATTACATGCCAATCATCCCTGCAAAAATAGACAGAGTTTTATCATTCAGCCAAAAATCAAAGTGGAAGCAAAAACAGAGTATGTGAAAGTGCCAAAATCTGCAACATTACAAAAGTGGGTTTTCCAAATGAAGAATCAAAGTCCATGCCATAGGAGATATCCTTGTGCTTCAAAAGTTCATTTACATGCAAGAGAGCAAAGAGAAAACAAAGCAAATTGGTTGTGGGAGTTTTGGGTGAAAATTGCTCCAAGTTGACTGGCGTGGCGCATTGGTGAGGCGCGGCGCACTGGGCCTCAAAACTCAATGTATTTTTGCACAGGCGCGACGCATACACTGGGCGCAGCACATTGGGCTGAATGCGCGGCGCACACAGCCAGATAGTCCGAAAACTTCCAGAACTCCCTCCAATCGCCCAAAAATGCATGGATTCGCACTATTCCAAGTAGGATGACCCTCTGTCATCTCTCTTTGTCCAAGTTTGATGATTGTTTGATGGTGTGCGTTTCATGGTGAAGTGTTTAAAGAGATCAAACCCTACCATTTGAAATTCCTCAAACAAAGTTGTTGCCTAGGGTTTTGATTCACTGTTTTGCCACCAATTTTGTTCCCTTACCCCATTTTTCCATTGATTCCATTATTCCCTAAGTTTCCCTACCACCTAAATCCACTAATCCCCTATCCCAAGTACCCATTTTTCCCAAATCCTAACCATAAATCCCCAAACCCTAATTGTTGTCCCAAGAGCTTCATGTCACCATTCAGACAAGTGTACCATCATCCAAAGGATTGGCATCATCATGTCAGGTTCCAATAGGTCATTTTACACCTTGTTCATGCTTAAGTTGCGCCTAAAGGTTCATTTCCCTCTCCTAGGGTTTTGATGGTAATTTATTTTGGATGGTCAAATAATCAACAAAACTTGTATCTTGATGTTCTTACACCTTCCCCTATCCTTAATGTACCTTATTAAACACTTCCCATCACTGAAATCCCCCAAATTCCTCAATTTCGCACAAACCCTAGTTTCTTCCTACAACTTGGCAATTTTCTAGGCTAGGCCTGTGTTTTGCCCTTTCAGACTCCTACCCCTCACTCAATCTTTGAAATTCCACTATCCCCTACTTCCTAACATCCCTCCCTACTTCCCAAAATTTTCTCAAGAATTTAGAACCACCTTATCCCCTTTATTTCACTTCATTCCGACAAATCCCTTGTTCGACACATTGGGATAGGTTTTATTCCAATGATGCTTCTGAGCAAGGAAAGATGAATTTGGATAACCTAAGGGACAGTTTTGTCCAAAATAGTCCAGGGAAGAAAAACCTCCTTCGCCTTTTACACAGGTGTCATGGATTTAGATAAATGTCAAAAATATAGTCGCCTCGGGAGAATTGATGCACCTCTGTAGTGACCTTGGGAAAATCACGTTTTCTCTTAGTGTGGTTGGCCAAATGACTTGCTTGATGCATCAAATGATAGCTAGACACAAAGCGCTTTCCAATGAGCTATTATGAGCTTAATTTGGAGTTGAGGAACACCTTCAAAAGATGACTGCATCAGCACTTTGCCTTGAGGCAGCCTCATTTGGCACACTTTGACCATTCTTGGGAGATTTGACTTTTGACAAGGTAAATAAACTCCAAATTGAAACATTAAAGCTGGGTTAGAAAGTAGACTCAATAATATTTCCAACAAGCTATCCTGCACCCAATTTGGACCCCGGGAAGGTCCTAAAAACGGGTCTACAAAAAATTGCTACGCATAGAAATATTTAACACAGGGTTTTCTGCTCTATGCGCCGCACCACGTGGCGCTCGCTTTTGCTAGAGGGCTCCAAATCAAAAAAAAATTGCATTTATAGATTTGGCATGAAACATTATGGTTTCTTGTTCATGGCCAAGAAATTTTGGCAGGCTTTCAGCCCTCAAAAGGTCAAAAAATACTCAAAAAATGACCTCACTGCCCCTATTTTGACACACAAGAAACAGTCTTGGGCGATTGGATATTTGGAGAGGCAAATTGACACCAAATCCAGAAATGCCACTTCGGTTTGATAGTATACAGGCTGGGCTTTCCAACGAGCTATCATGAGCTCAATTTGAACTTCGATAAAGGCCTCAAAGTCAGCTCCAAAGTTGCACTACAGATAGAGAATTTGGGCGTGGCGCATAGAGAAATTTGGCCTCATTTTCACTCTTCACTCAGAAATTCGTCCAGTTTTGACTAGTTTTACTTTTTGATGTAACTATTGATCTACCATGATGTAATTTGATGACCATGATGTAATATTGGCACATTTTTACTTGTTCTAGAGGATTCATTCACTAAAAAGTGAAAATTAAATAAATGAATCAGTTTCCTAGCATATAGAGGCAAGTTGTTTGATTGCCCAGATTTCAATTCCTTGTTTAGAATTGGTTCAAACAGCTTTTAGAATGATGAGCTCGACCCCTAGAGGCAGAGAAATGGGTTTGGCTTGTCTATATTATGTAATTTCTAAGTCATTTTCATGGTTGGACACTTGGGAATGCTTGGCACTCTATTGTACATTTGATTTCTGCATTTTTGGCAAAGGAAAGACCAGGGTTTTGTAGCACTTGTTAGGATCCATGTGGCTCTGTGTTTTTATGGTGTTTTTCCTCATGTAATTGTAAGTTCATTGATGTTTATGTATGCCATTTCCCTTCTCTTTGCTTCTAAAATGAAACAAATTAAGTGACAAAGGTAGAATTCATGAGTTTGTTGTGCTCTTCCTTTTAATTTTGTTTAATTCGCAATGTTTTCTTCAGTTTAAAGAGGATTATTGATAGCCTCTTTCCCTCTTCAGCTCCTCAGTAGTGCTTTCTATCCATTAATTTAATATAAAGCATCATAATTACTACTTACCTTGCCCCAACCTGAACTCTGCAAAAATTTGGCTTTATTCCCGGACCCAAATTTGTCTTTCCCTTTTTCCAACAAAAACTCCCAAAAACTCAAATTAAATCCTTGCACTTCATAACTAGCCTAAGACTAGTTGTTAAATCAGTCATCTCAAGCCCCATCTGATTATCTTTTGCTGAGATTGACCCCGAAAGAGCCCTCTCCTTTCTTCGTAGGGCTAGCTACGAGGTTGAGCGTGGTTTGATGTGGACCTAGAAGCTTACCTTTTCAGCCTAAGGTAAATCTAGGCTCTAGCAGGTGCCTCTACCTAGTGAAAGGGCAAGGTTGCACGGTGTCTAATCCAACTTTGGAAATTTGCAGGTTGATTCTAAGTTTATGTAAAAGTTGAAGATTATCATTATTGTTCAAGCAAACTCATGTTCCAAGGAGTTGCTCCTCCTAGTTTATATCCGATGTGTACTTTTGGTTAAAATGATAATGACCATGATAATGAATGTTATGTGAATGTTTCCGTTGTGTTAACGAAAAATAAATACTTGATAAAAATTAGAAAATAAACTAGGTATAGAAAGTAGGCGTAGTCTATACTTGTGAGTATTGTTAAAAAGAGAACGAGTAGTGGTGCCACACCGCATCGTGAGATCGGAAGAGTACCAATAAGATAAGAGAGTAACACCACTACTCCCAAACCACTACCCCAAAGTCATCTTCTTTAAAGGGTCATCTTCTTTAGAGTTACAAAAACAATCAAACAAAATTTGCATAAAAAAAATGGATCAAAATCACAATTATTATTTTTTTGGGCCAATTTTTCAAAAAAATCAATAAAAACACAATTTACAAGTTCACTGCCACAATCTCCATCCAAAGTATATACTAAGGATAATGAAATAAAAAAATTATGGTCTTGAAACATTAAGAAAAGAATAAAAAATACAGATTTTCCTAACACAAACGAGCAACCTATTTGGAAAATGACGGAGATGATCTCCACACCTAATATATTTTAAAAACATTGAAATAAGAAGATTCCTATCTGCCTGATTAAAACATGTTAACAAAAGCAGCTAAAAAATACCGGAAAAGATAGAACAAAGAAAAGTTATAAACGCTGCAAATGAAAAAGTACACACAGAAGGCCATTTTGGAATCCCCTATTCCAGTTCCCTTTGCGGTGATGGAATTCTTAATAGCTTACTTGCGACAGAGTTAAAAACAAAATAAAACTCGGCCTTCGACGGAGGACAAAGGTCAGTGGACAGCTGTAATTTAAAGAAGGCTTTTGGTATAAAAATGGAAATAAAAATATCATACCAGAGAATTCAATGACACTTGCTCTGGGAAGAAAACAATAAGTCCCAGAGATCTCGTTTTTTTCTTTCTTTTACTTTTCATTCATTAATATCAAATATATTAATATATTTATTAAGGTGGTTTGGTTACTAAGTTAAATATAAAAGTTGATAGAAGAAAAACTTTTATCGTGGGTCGAATAAGAGGTAGAATTCTATCCAAAAGCAAAATGCATATTGCAACAGAAACAACTCATGCTCTGAAAAAAGTAATCGAGCAGGTTAAAGAGCAGTAGAAGCACTTTGGGCCCAATGAATCTACAGGGGAGATGGTTGATCATATGTGAGCTTTATATTCTTCATTATTTGTTGGTTCAAGAAATGAGTTTTAGGTGTATGTATGTATATATGCGTATCATTATATATATCACAATGAGTTCTTTGTAAAGCTCCAAATAAGCAGTATGATTGTCATGTTTGTCACGATGGTCATGGTTTGCAGCAGTTTTTCATTGTAAGTAATGCATCGAGCTATGTGATAAATTTCCATCGGCAGTATGGTTTGTTTTTCAACAGTATGTTGGTCATAGGTTTCATAGAACACCAAGGACGATGCTCCCTTAAGGGGATGGTTTTGTAACAACCCCTGGTTGATTTTCCGTGTAAATAAAATAAGACCAAGGTCATGGGATATGTATTCCAAGATGAATGTTGGGAGAAACACTTTAGTGGGAATTACTTGTAATTGATAATGGCTATGGAAATTGATAAAGGAATTGGCAAAGGCAAAGGGGTAATAATTGACATTTAATTATGAAAATAAAGGAAAATAGGAGAAAACAAAGGTGAAGAGACACATATTTTCATGCTAAAGAAATTAGAGAAAAAATGAAGGAAAATAAATAAAATAGAGAACTTAATGATGAAAAGGTTTCAGAGAAATAGTTTAGAGCTATTACTAATTTAGCTTTTGGTCAGCTCAATTTTGGAGGTTCCCATTCATTCTCTCATACGCTTGCACAATTAGAGCATTCTTGGATCATGCTTGGAGCACTCTAGTATTCACTTGCATTAGATAAAGAAGGAAAATGAAAGTAGGAAAGTGCAAGGGAATAGTGGAATCATAAGCTCCAACTAGATTTCTTGCAGGTAACATGTTTCATTTGTGATTTCCTTGTGGACTTTTGGATGCCTGGTATATGAATGTGAGTTTATGGTTAGATGTTGTCATTGACATGGATATTTGCCTAGATTTACAGTGGATCTTAGTCTTTCCTTTCCCTTTTGTGGATAGCCATGGTATTGTGGGTTTTTCCACTTGTTCTTTTCTTATTTGTGCTTATCTTCCTGATCATTTTGTGTTCGAACAAATGTTCAAGAAGCACTGTAACAACTTGAGTTGAGTTACTAGTTCATGGATCCGTAGGTTGGAACAAACGCTGTCCATCCCTTGGTGCGTTTAGTTACTAGTCTCTTTAGCAGTGGTTGGAACAAATGATTTGGAGCCCTCGAAATTTGTGGGTTGAGTTACTAGTTTCTCGAGCCCTGGATAGCTTGGGAAGAGACTGGCCTGGTTGATATTAGTGATTTTTCACAGCATAGAGGTGAGATCACTATGGTTGAGAGTTGAGGTGGTTTGGCCTCTGGAAGCCCTGGTTGGTTTTGTTTTGGTTTAATCCATGATATCCGACATTCATGTTAGGAATATGGCATGGGGGTGTTTGACTGAAAGAGATATTTGGTTCATCCTCATCTATGGTCGAGTGGTACGTTGAAATCTATGACTTGGTTGGTATTTTCATATGTTAATAAGAGTTGTTTTCCTATTGTGATTTATAAGCACTTGTGATGGTTATCATGTTGATATTATTACCAATTTGTCATGGTTTCTATGTTGGTTATATGATGTAACCTATCTATGGATATCGTCATGTTTTGATAGGTTATTGATTGGTTGATGAATGCATGGAGTAACAAGTGTTACTACAGATAGCTAGAGAGGGCTTACAACATTCTTAGTTATTCTCATATGAATACCATGAGTTTATGATCATATGCATTCATGACATGTAGCTTACATGTTTTCCATATGTTTAACAAAATGTCTAGTGTGTTCTAGCAATCTAGGTCAAGTTTCTGATTTTTGTTTGAATGTTCAGGTTTTCCATCATGCTAAATATGATTTTGTCCCAATTTCAAAAGTAACATGCTCCTACGTCACATGCTTTGAAAGAAATTTGGAAGGATGGAACCAGTGATGTAGAGACATGTTAAATGGGCCTATGTGGTCTAATTTTTTTTCCATGATATGTTTAATTTAATTTAACAACACCATTCAAGAATTATCTGTGATATAACTTGACTTCTGTCATGTCTTGATATATTTTTTTTCATAACAAAAAGAAAATTAATTTTTTTTTTGTCTATGATAATTTTCTGTGTTTCCAATGTATTGGGCATTACTTGGTCTGACTGCTTAACAGATATTGCAGGTCCCCATTTATGAATATATTTTTAAATAGAGTAAGTTGTACCCTCCATCATCACCACTAACCAGAAGGTAGATAAGGTTGCACCTGCTGAGTCATAGTTTCCCTTTTCTAAAATTATAAAATTACAATAGCATGTGTACTAATTATTTGTTTGATATTATGATTCCAATGACAACAATTTCCTTTATTCCTTGAATACTCTTGCTAGTCACTGTTGTGCTTTACTCCGTTTATTTCAATGAGAAAACGTAGGGTTATGACACTCTTAGAATATGTCAGATAAGGCTATGGTTAGTTTTAGAATTTTCATTAAATATCCTCCTTATAGCTTAAGATGTTCGATCTTACGCTATATTGTGTTCAGCTATTATTTCTCCAACTGGGTGTTCTGCTCCACTAAAACGTTGTTCGTTAACATAATTTAAGCATTACCTATAATCTCTCTCATGCACATTGTCCCCACACATTGTTTGTCGATTGAAATAAGTTTAAAACACAGAAATAAATTTATTTCATAACACCTACAACAGTTCGATATTAAAGAAATGAATCTTGACTATGTTCATGAAATACGCAGAATACACATCAGTTGAATACGCATCCGTTGGGAATGCTTTGTCCAATAAACTTCTTTTCAATGTACACAGATTGCATGATCTCATGAACGGAGGAATTCTACCTTGCCCCTTTACATCGTTTTCAGAAAAATCTGAAAATTAGAACAGATTATGCTGCAAAAGGAATTAATTTTTTGGAATCACTTTTTCACTGCTTTGATCGTAAAATGCCTACATTCCCAGAATAAGCTTGCGTTCATTTGATAACTAGAGAAACCATTGTTTCTAAGGACCAGGAAGTAGTATCCAAGAACTGATCATTGTTATTAATATTTCGCTATAACCCTTATAACCCTAATAATGTAATATAAATGTTAAGGGAAAATTAAAATAAATTTGGGTTTGTAATATGGGGTTTATCTTTTAGAACCAAACAATAACCCTAGCATTGTTTATACATATTTAATATTAAAAATTTAAAAACTTACACACATGCTTCAGAACTCGTTTCCCCTCTTTCCTACTCACTGTTTCTTTCTTTGCAAATTTGGATGTTTTAGTTTTACAATACTCTTGAAACAAAGAGAGTGCTCTTAGGAGTGTTCATTCTAAGCTTTCTTTAGTGGGCAGTTCACAACAGTATTTTGGGTTGTTATTTCAACATTCTAACATCATAAACACAGTAAACACGTATAAACAATAATACGGTTATTAAATATTATCATTACATATTAAA
>APFE030098760.1:21858-67285 GCA_000404065.3 Pinus taeda | reverse complement strand
AGAGGAGATAAAGGAGATGCAAGATAAAGGAAGTTGGAAGACCGTAGAGAAGAAAAAGAGAGCTACAACACCAATCTCCCCAAGAAAGACAAGGAGCCAGACAATTAAAAATTAAAAATATTATAGGTCCGATAGACCAATTTGGTCTGAGTGGACGGTAACCACCACCACCATCATCATCATCATCACAATGTGTACACAATACCACATGTACACAACACCACATGCACGACATGTACACGACACCACATGTACAACATGTACAAAACACCGTGTGCACACAACATCATGTGTACAATCATATGTTCAAAGCCATATGTACATAGTACCATATGTACAACATGCACACAAAACCATATGTACATAGCATTGCATATACAACATGTACATAGTGTCATATGTGCACAACACCACATATCCAACATGCACACAACACCATATACACACAACATCGCATATCCATCATGTACTCAGTATAATATGATGCAACAACACATATCCAACATTTACATAGCACCACCTATACCTAGCACTACATATGAAATATTCACACAACACTATTTGTACCATCATGTACATAACATTGCATAAACACCATGTACACACGTTATATATACACAACACCACATGCACACAACATCACAAATGCAACATGTTCAACATATACAACATATGCACAAAAGTGGTACCACACATCAAAAACCACATTGTCTCTACCAAGCAACCTTTCTTCGAGTGCCTTATCCATGCTTTTTCTAGCATGCCACAAAGCACATTGTTTTCTTTTTGTTGATGTAACATTTAGCGTTACTAGTCATAACATAAACATAGGCATAATAAAAGCATACAACATCAATTCATATCCACATGATACTGACCTCATATATTTGTCATGACTATTTTTCTTACTCGATTTCTAATAAACTAGGAACCTCTTTATGCCATTCACCTGCATAAGCAATCATTCCTCCACAAGAATGATTCCTAACGACCCTTTTAGACAACAACATACATACATACATACATACATACATACATACATACATACATACATACATATATATATATATATATATATATATACATATCAATATTAGCATTAAATAATCATGGTCAGTTAGACAACAACATGCACACACACACACACACAACACACACACACACACACACACATAAACGGACATTAGCATAAAAAAAATCATGATCCATGTTGAACCTGTCAGACATGACATACATACATGTATACATATATAGACATTAGCATAATCATGATCATAACATAATTAACGGATACCGTAAGGTCAATATTTAGAGAACGCCCTTTATCTATGCGTACCATGCACAACATTGAGAATAATCGTTCCCAACATAGCCAAGGCATCTTACGCTTTAGATCCATTTACTTCACATTTCCTCTTAACTTTATCATGACTGTCCTACCATTGTCCATTTACCCCAATGGACCAAACCAATCCAACTGACTGTCATACTCTTGCCTTCAGTTTCCCTTATATGTGCACAAAGCTTCATTACATGTGGGTTTCATTTAGCTCTTCTTGAGATCCATTAAATTTCCTGTTTTTCTAACCAATTCCTAAGAATCAAAATATAAAAGGCAAGAACAATAATCAAAAAATAGAAAACCATGAAAACGAATAAAAATACGACATCAAAATCAAAGTGGCAAGGCCTCGCACCAATCACAATCAAAACCCATAAATCAAGCTCAAACAAATCACAGAATACCAAATGCACAAGACTTGCAGCAAATACCTTGACTCAATGCCCATGGTTCCTAGTGCTTCCAAAGGAAATCTCAACCTAAGCCTTCTCCAATATTTCATGGTAGTCTCTTTTTCCATGCAATTCCTTGCATCATACTTCCATACACACATAACTGTCAGCACATAAATAAATATATAATATACCAGTTACCTTGCCTTGTTGTGCAAAGCAAACTGCCCTATAACTGAACACATGCACTTCTCAAGGAACTCCAATTCCTTAATGAACCTGGCTAAACTGGAAGTCAATTGTTATACTTGTCAAATGCATGTCCATGAATATAACACATATCCACATAATGTTAGACAAACTCAAGGTTAAGAAGACTTCCTGTATGCAAAGCACTCATTCATTTGGAATTGCGGTTTCCAAACATAGCTAAATGAAATCTCACCCAATTCATTTATTTTACCTTTTACCTTATTGCAATCGAGTCTTACTATGTATTTTCACATCACCCAATTGTTAGTTATATAAAAAATTCAACTATTACCGTGTCATGCTAATGCCAAACACATTTCCCTACAATTGTTCACAGATGCTGACCACATGTCCCAAAGATCAAGACAAAAGATCTATTAATCTAAAATCAACCTTTACCGAGTCTAACAATCATGTCATAATCAAGAATCAAGTCACATTCATCATTTATAATACATAATGCTACAACTATCACCTACTTACACTTAAGTACATATCAGTTGTCTCAACACATATGTATTAGTACAACCATCTTAAAACAAGATCATTTCTTCATGCAATCTTATACACACATACTCATATCATGTAATTAATCAAACATTCAAACAATAGGTAGATGACATAATAGACAGTAAACACTGAAACACCAAATAGACGACATAATCCAACATTCAAGCGCCAAGTAGATGGCATAAGTAAACTCATACCTTAATACATCTCAGGTGAGGTTATCTTGTCTACATAATCAAGCTATATTAACATGATATAACTTCACAACATATCAACTCAAACATAAATAAGGTCATGATATCCATAATAGTCACTAGCTAACCCGTTCACATCATAAACTCATAAACAATTATCATTCATACATAATAAACACATCTGCATGACCAGTCTAGATTAGTATGATATAATATCAAACATATTAACTCATACATGAATTTCATTGTTGGATGATTTAATTATGACTTAAATCCCTGTCATTAATTGTCAACCCGGGGCTCGCGAACTGACGAGGTATACGTGTATTATATGTTCTAGGTGGTTATTTATTATAATAGATTAATCTAATGCAATTAAAACTAATTACAAAAAAAATTAAATCAATCTAATCCAAACCAAACCAAACATAAAGAAATTAAAATCACACCTGCATAAAATAAATCACACTTGCTTGAAAATGAAATCACACCACACTTTCATAAATGAAATCACACTTGCATAATTGAAATCACGCCACACTTAAATAAATGAAAATCACACCACACTTGCATAATTGAAATCACACTTGCTGAATTGAAATCACACTCACACCTGCTGAAATGAAATCACACTTGCTGAAAGGAAAAGCACTCTTGCATAATTTGAAAACACACTTCTTGAAAATAAATGAAATAACATAACTATACTATGTTACCAATATGTACAAAGGTGTGCAAACTGTGGTTGATGGGGGCCCTCCATTCCTCAACAAGCACACTGAACAACTATCACATCTTAGAAATCAAAGTAGCAGTATGTTTTTCATAAAATGAGTTACAATATATTACAAGAATTCTTTGTCCTCACTTTACAAATCACATCTTGGATGGAACTTGGAACCTCCAACTAACAACTAGCGGCTAACTACTAACTTGGAAACCAACACTAACACGTAACAACCCTTTGTATGAAGGGTGCACTCCTATTTATACAAAAAATGAGGATAACTATTCAACAATTATTGATCCTTAGATCTCTCCTATATCCACATTTATCTCTTGTGGTTACAACCAATCACCTAAAAATGTAAGATACAAATCCTCTCAAAATTCTCATCCATGATTTTTCTCCTTCGAATGTGCCTAGTTAATGATCCACATATTCTACAATTATTCCACAAATCTTCATGAGTTGGAATTTGAAATTCGAATTTGTGGTTGGGTGGCCAAATATGACCGTTCTATAATCTCCAAGTAGGCCTACAATATCACAAAACTCAAAACACTTTTAGATATATATGAAAATATGTTAATTTCCTAATATTTAATCATAAGTTCACTTATAATACTTAAAATCAATGACTTGGAAAATAATAATGATAAACCCATACAATCATGAAAATGGTTACTTAATAAAGGGTTATGGGGCTATATAGTTATAGAATGAGGGTAAAATGATGGAAATGTAGGTAAAAGTGGATGACATTTTGGAGACCCAACATACCCCCCAATTGAAGAAGTTGCACGTCCTCATGTAACCATTGCATTGATTCCCCTAATAATAAGTTGATCTTCTTGAAATTTTTTGCTTATTTATGAGCTTTGGCTTTGTATTGATTCTCTTTTAACTTTGCATAATCATAGATGTGTCGTAGTTGACTCACCTAGAATATCCCAAGTACATCTTACAAGGTACAAATAGATGTGTCGTAGTTGAGTCACCTAGAATATCCAAAAAGTAGGGGACATTGATCTATTCCCATTGTTTATTGGCGAGAGAGGTTTCCATTAAGGCATGCAAGCCTTAAGGTACTTGAAAGATCTATAGTATTGATCCCAGACGATGTGTCAGAGTCGATGGGTCAATACTTGTTAGAAGTGAGGCCTTAATGAATCCTCCATCATCTAACACGAGTTTGAAATAATAATTTGAAGGACTGTATATGAAAGATTTGCGTTGAAGCAAGGTTTATTTGACAGAAAGGAAAAAGAAAATGGGGTGACTCAACTTTGTAAGGGAGTTGAATGACTTTATGTTTGGGTTAAGGGTAGTGAAAATGTGGCAAGAAAATATGAAGATTGTAAAGGGAAATGAGTTTTTGGTAGTAGGGAGATGGAAATTTATGGTTCGACTGTTGGCTTAAAATGTGTATAAATGTGAAATTGGTATCTGTTTAGTAGCAATGGTGTAGTGGATCTGATTTGACATGGAATGATTATGTTGTTCTGAACGAAACTTGGTCTTTAAAAAGGTACTCGTGCATATAGTGATCTTCTTTCATCGTCCTGGAACCTGCAAAACTTTGCAATGTTCTACAATAAAATGTAATACTATCGAGAGAGAGATTATTAGTATCTCTTCATTTGATATATACAAAAAAAACTCAGAAATAGTCCTAATAAAATAAATTCAAGGACGAAAAAATAAATGCACTTTTGAGCTTGAGACCTAATGCTTCATCAATAGACCATAAACCAAATTTGCATAAGCTACTGAATTGTGTCAATTCTACAGTTACCAAAAATTCGGATCGTTGCACTGCCTTACCGCTTTACATCCTGCAATTAGACTCGGATGGTGGTTTGTTAATTATCATAGTTGGGTTTCTTAATATTTGTAGGTTTTTATGAAAGTTGAAGCTTGTAACTGTATTTTTCCCTTTTTTCTAGTGCTCCACCCTTATCCATGATCTCGTGGATCAAGAAAATGCTCAAAATTCAAAATTCTTGGATTAGTTTGAAACCAACACCAAAGCGTATATATCGTTGCCTTGAATCTAACGCAATTCATTTCACTAAAATCCGATTTCGGATGCTCCAGGAATCGCATTCTGTTCATTTTGGGAAACAGGTAAAAAAAATGAATTTTGATTTGCAAGAATGCCCAGTCAGCAGTCTGTACACTGACTAGGTCATGACTTGGAAAGTTTGACTAGACCTTCATTGGCCAACGGATGGTTGACACTTGGTACTATTTGATTGGTTGACACATGGCTATTTTTCATTAGTTACAGTTTTCTGTGGTGGCCCAATGAGGGAGTGCCATGTGGGCCAACCAATGGTTGCCACATGGCCTCCTCATGGGGGACAAAATTTGTGTGAGGCCAAACAACCTTCATAGGAGTCGAACTCGAGACGTCATTTGTAGCAACAATACTCTTCACCAATCCACATATCCATTGTTTCTTATTAACCAAAGTTTTGAATGCCTATTTAAGTTTGATGGGTGCACCATTTGGGGGAGGGGTTGGGCTAAGGTCTAGCCCCTCGCCACTCCAGCATAATAGAGTCACAGGTAGGGGCCAAGGGCTAGGCCTTAGCCCGGCCCGCGACCACGGTCCTATGCAATTTGCCATGTAACCTGTTGTAGCTTATATTGTGTTTTAAGCTTATTTATCAGTTTTATCACAATGCGCAGTCTAAAATCATTGCAGGGGTTCAACCTCAATGAAGATCCCTTATTTTCTTTACCTCCGCAAAGTCTAAAAGAAATGAAGTATTTTATCTATTATATATCGAAATCACAAGGGAAACAATTGTTAAAGAATCGGACCATGTGATCAAGTCAAATCTCAATATAAATAGTTATATGGAGCAGGTCTCATTATATATATATGTGTGTGTGTGTGTGTGTGTGTGTGTTAGCGATGTGATTAGATAGCAATCACAAAAAGTGCAGCAGGCAGTTATATGAAGTACTACCACAGGAATCACTGATTACCGATTGCGATGAGAAGTTAATGAAGCACTGAACAGACGGACCCAAAAAAAATATATATTATATATATATCTATATATATATATAAATATTATATATATATATATATATATATATATAATTATATATAATAATATATATATATAATATATATATATATATATATATATATCATATATATATAATACTATGTTATAAAAGTCCTGGTGGGTCCGCCTGCATTGTAAAATCCCCTCGTATACATGCATATTGGTTATGCCAATCGCGATTTGCTATGACGGACCTGAAGAAATATATGTTGCATTTTATAATGATGGGGGGTCCGCAGTATCTCATAATGCTTTATATATATGTATATGGTTATGTCGATTGTGATTTGTGATAGGCTAGACCCGATATTAATTATGTCATGATTTATAACTCCAGCGGGTCCACAAAGTGTTTTATGCATATAGGTTGGTTCCTTTTCCGACTGCGATGAGCGATGGAGTTTCAGGACCTGATACTTTATACATTATGTTTAATACTTCCGGTGCGTCCGTGATATCGCATATTGTTAAGTTTTGTATTGATATATCATTTGAAGGGGCCGATTGCAATTTGTGATGGGAAGTCAATGGAGTGCTGAAAAGGTAGAACCGATGGGTTTATGCAACAAATTTTATTCTTTTTGAGTTCCGTGGTAAACCAAAGGTTTGTGTTAATTTCGTTGTATAAAGGGAAAATCAATGTTAAAGCCGAGTTCGAAGAAAAGGTGATTGGTTGGGTTTCTTTGTGTTTCCGCCAATCAGAACACTCCCGACATATATGTGGACCCCTTCCAAAGCTTTTGGCACAGTTTTACATATGTTCTGAGTTTCAATATTTTATATGTAATAAAGTTGAATAATTTCAAATAGGAAATAGTTTTATAACTATTATAAAGCAGTTTATTAGCTATTTCGAGAAATCAGTTTCCAAAACTGATTTGATAGTTAATTAGAGAGGGAAGAGATAAAAGCCCGAAAAGGGAATTGTAATGGTCGTTGTTCGAATTTTGGAGAACCCGGAGACTAGGCCACTGTATTCCTGATATAACTTTTGATTAATGAAAGAATTAAAAGTTTCCATGAATTGTTGGGTATAATTTTGTAACTTCTCTGTCATGTGTCATCTTATGTTTTCTTCTTTCAAGTATAGTAATGAAGTTGCAGGTCTTTATTTGCTTATGAAGATAAAGTTAAAATTCCTTAAAAGAGCGCTCCTATACTTGAAGTTTTCACCTTCCTTTCTAAGTTATAGATAATAGTTTCTGTGTAAGGCAGCATATTATCTTTAACTTCTCCAAGGGTCGCATATAGTAGTTTCTGTGTTAAGCAACATATTGTCTATGATTCAGTTCTCATTTTCATAATTCTTCTAAGTGATGGATAATAGTGTCTGTGTTAAGTAGCATATTACCTTTAAATTCTCCTTCAAGCTTTCTTCATTCATCATTTATATCTAGCAACAAATGGCATTCTGAGATTTTCTAGTCACATATGTATTAAGGGTTAAAGACCAAGTTTTCTAGGTCCTTCATTTGAGAATACAACAAACAATAAAGTGACAAATAAGTGACAACAAAGAATAATTATTAATGCCTTCAGCACAATTTCTCTACAACCAGGAAATTGGTTTCTTAAAGTACAACATAACCAACACAAAAGGATAAAGGAGTGTGCCAGAGGAATTGGGGGTAGCCCCGAATCGTATGGCCCTCCAGATTACCACACTGGTAGAGGAAAGGGCACGGAAATCCATTAGCCCTCGAGGTAGGATCTTCGACACCTAATGTGGTCCTATTGCACCACGTGACCGTGATATTCATAACTAGGGGCTAAATGAGGATTTTAAACATCCTATAAATTTGACCGCAAATCAGGAATATAGTCCAAGTTTACGTGTTGTTTCCGCTTTCGAGGCGCACAGTCCGGGTTTAGGTCGAGTTGTAGGATTATTAACAACAAAATTGGGAAAAAACTTGAAACAATGATATTTTACTCATTTTTTGGCCAAATGAGGTGCAAAAGGAGTCAAAAAAAGGGTTTGTGATAGTGATGGATCCATTGCAGACATCAATTTTCAGTTTGAGCTTTGTAAAATCATGTAATTATACTTTTGAGTATGAATTTAGATCTCTTATCCAAATTTTATTGCAAAATTTTAAAACTAACTTTGTTCGATTTTCTTTTCTGATCTTCCTAGTCATAGAGAGCGTAAGAAGAGATCATACTCAACAATATTGAAATGCTTTATTCATTTGGAACCTGAAATTAAAAAGAAAAAGTGAAAGGATTTGATCTCTAACTTCAAATTGTGGCTCTCAAAACTCTATTTGTTCTCCTTATTCTCAAATATTCCTTCTCTTTCTACATCTTCCTGCAAATGATTAGTGAGTTGGTGGCTCTTACTGCACCACAAAAAAATAAAATTGCAAATAAAATGAAATCTAACTTAAAAAAAAAACTTAAAAACATCACCAAACTTGGTTTTATTTATTGATTCTATCCTACTCTACTCTACTGGAAATAGAAAATATATTTCAAGTGTATGCATATTTCCAGTGTAACCATGTGCATAACAGGAGTAAAAAGATATTCTTGCTTATTTTTGAAAAATATACATTAAAACACAACAAGGCATGAAATACTAGTTGTTTTGATAATACAATCAAGAAGTAAGGAAGAATGGAAGAGTGATGTGGCTTGATCCTTGATTGGAACCATCGTTCAATAAGGCTATGACATTCCTGATTCATTTCTTAGTTTAGATCACATTGAATATCCTCCTTTATTATGCATTCCTCAATCTTATATTCTAGTGGTTTCTCCCCATCAAAATTATTCCATGATTCTTTAGTCTCTTCAACAGATCCACAAGAGGAATAAAAAGAGAGTTGAAGGTCTTCTTGTAGAGGTGGAGAGATAGACAAGTTTCTGAATGCAGTTAAAATATACTCTTCCTGAGAAGCAGATATCCTAGCTGTTGCTAGGATTCGAGAAATTTCTTGGAAGGACATTCTTCAAACTCTTAATTGTCTGTGAATTACTCCAACCGGTTGAATTCCTGTCATGCACACATATTAGTACAATTATTTTTTTAAAATTAAATATGTAAAATGATTTTAATATGATTTTAACCATGCATTTAAAAATGAATGCAACTATAATGAGTTTTCTAAACTCTCAGAATTAAAACATATGTAAACCTCCTTGGAAACGATGCCAAAATGTTGGGTGATTTAATTGTGAGTTAAATCCCTGTCATTAATTTTTAACCCGAGGTTTGTTAACCCGAGGTTTGTGAACTGAAATGTACTAGGTGATTATTTACCAGAATAGATTAATCTAATCCAACTAAAACTAATTACAAAACAAAGTAAATCAATCTAATCCAAACCAAACTAAACATAAAGAAATTGAAATCACACTTGCATAAAGGAAATCACACTTGCTTGAAAATGAAATCACACTTACATAAATGAAATCACACCACACTTGCATAATTGAAATCACACTTGCTGAATTGAAATCAGACTCAAACCTATTGAAATGAAATCAAAATTTCTGAAAGGAAAAAGACTCTTGTATAAAATATAAACACACTTCCTGAAAATAAATGAAATAACATAACTATACTATGTTACCAATATGCACAAAGGTGTGCAAATTGTGGTTGTTGGGGGACCTCCATTCCTTAGCAAGCACATTGAACAACTATCACATCTTGGAGATGAAAGTAGTAGTATGTATTTCATAAAATTGGTTACAAGATATTACAATAATTCTCTATCCTCACTTTAGAAATCACATATTGGATGGAACTTGGAACCTTCAACTAACAACTAGCAACTAGCTACTAACTTGGCAACCACCACTAACGCCTAAAAACTAACATTAACAACCCTTTGTATGAAGGGTGCACTCCTATTTATAAAAAAATTGAGGATAACTATTCAATAAATGTATATCCTTAGATCTCTCCTAAATCCACATTTATCTCTTGTGGTTACAACCAATCACCTAAAAATGTAAGATACAAATCCTCTCAAAATTTTCATCCAGGATTCTTCTCCTTTGAATATGTTTAGTTAATTATCCACATATTCTACAATTATTCCACAAATCTTCATGATTTGGAATTTGAAATTCGAATTTGTGGTTGGGTGGCCAAACCCTTCTACAGTCTCCAAGTAGGCCTACAATATCAGAAAACTAAAAATACTTTTAGATATATATGAAAACATGTTAATTTCCTAATATTTAGTCATAAATTCACTTATAATACTTAAAGTCAATGACTTGGAAAATAATAATGACAAACCCATATAATCATGAAAATGGTTACTTAATGTAGGGTTATGGGGCTATAGAGTTACCAAATGAGGGTAAAATGATGGAAATTTAGGTGAAAGTGGATGAAAGTTTGGAGACCCAACAATCATAATCCTTACCATTTACATAGACCAATCCAACTTAGTATGATGCATATGACATCAAGATCTTAATGTAATAACTCTAAACATCAAGTTACTAGCATATAACAATACCAAGTTATATATTATTCTCATCAATAACATATAACTTAATCATCAAGCTAACTATCATATAACAACAAGAATTTAACCTATAACATACTCATCAACAACATATAACATAATCATCAAGTTATCTAACCTAAAACAACAATAGAAATGCATACAACCACAGGTTACTATCATTCATGACTATTTGACACGTGCATATGACTACACTAATCAACTAGAATCTATCATGTATGCAACCATAACATCAATAGAATGAAAGGAATACACAACCATAATTCATATAACAATACTTAACCTACATACCTGCATGCCTAACATACAAACCTGTATGATGACATGCTCTTGCCTCGAGCTCCAATGCTGCATCTTCACTTTGATGATTTGCATCTCTTGTTCTATCTTAGCCAACACATTAGCATCATAACGTACCAATATCATCACGATGACCTAATTTAATATAATGACCTTATGCACAACAACCTCCACCATGAAAATGCACACATAACAACATATAGACACTGACATGCATAAAAAATGCATATACAACCATACACTCATGACGACACATCCCACAACAATACCATCAACCTTCACATGGTGACATCACTACAACCATGATCAACACCATGCAAATAAAACAAGCACGTGGACTACAAGGATAAGGAACACATATGCAACCGACATGAATGCATGACCCAACACAACAACCATCTATTTAGAGGGTTGAGCCATGCTCAGATACCACTCCGTAACACCCTCCTCCCACATCTACCCAAGTAACCATATAATATTGGTAAACATTTGATGAGAAGTTACTATTATATGATTTGACTCCCTATGTGTCAGTTAAGGAAGTGGAACCGGCGGAACACATGACACAGACCTTCCACATCAGCAACAGAACTCCCAGGAGCCATCCCAACCACTCAGGTAACCAACCCCTGAGATAAATTGATGTTTTAGTACATCAAACCCCTAGACGCTCCCTTGATATGGACAAGGGTGCGTCTAGGAGGATTTTGACGCAAGGGAAAACGAGTGTCCGGGGACTTTTTTCCCAGTGTTGTGCTTGTGACTCCGATAGTTGTGCCACTTTTTTAGGCCCAGAGCCCAAATCACTGTCCATAACTCAATGACACCTTCATAAATGAAATATAACACTAGAGTAATGATACAAATGTAATTTCTTGAACAAGGACTTGACTGGACCCCCACTAGTCATGACTGACATTTTGTCAAACATGTCACAAGGGTGCAATCTACAGGTCTTAACAATAGAACTGAGTATAGGGGCCTCATACTTATCTAAGAATTTATAAACACATTAGCTGCAATTTCATCTATTAGGCCATAGATACATTGTTCATTCATTTACAAATCAAAACATGATGAGAGACATACATCATCACTGTCATAAAACATGCTCATAACCAGCATATAACTAGCAGCATAACAATGATAAAAAAAATCATCAAGATCACATAATAACAACTACACTTACCCATCAATTACAAGAGGAAAAGAGCTCTTATTAACATATGCAAAATGCAACCAAGTTTTGGACTTCCACGTACCACCCAACCATAGACATGGCTGAGCCAAATCTCTCTTTATCCAGTCACCCCCATGCACTATTCCAAGCATGAATGTGGGATCTCATAAAAAAAATCAATCAAAACCATCCATGGCTTCTAGAGGCAAAACCACCTCCACCCTCAACTAGTGATTCCACCTCACGGTCGGACATCACTAACGATCAGCATATTGGTCTTTACCCAAGCTTTCTAGGGATCCAAAGCATTTGTTCCAACCTGGATTCTAGGACTAGTAACTCAACCCACAACTATTGTTGATCTCCAGAGAATTTGTCCAACTAAGGATCCATGACTAGTAACTCAACCCATAGATGTTGTTGGGCTCTAAATAATTTTTTCAACCAAGGCTCGAGAACTAGTAACTCAACCCAACGACGGATCTAGAGCGTTTTTCCAACCAAGGCTCTAGGACTAATAACTTAACCCAAGCTATTACAGAGATTCTAAATCATTTTTCCAAACAAGGCTCTAGGACTAATAACCCAAACCAAGTCGTTATAGGTCTTCCAGAGTGTTTTTCCAACCAAGGCTCTAGGAACTAATAACTCAACCCACAACCAAAGGAATATGAAAACCAACCAGAAAACAAAAGTAAAACTCGCAACACCATGGCTATCCAGGAAATGGAAAGGCTAGGAAAAGCCATTGTCAATCCAGGCAATCCTCCATTCCAATGACATATCACGACTAGGAAACCACATGCATGATAAAACTAGCAAGAAAATCATACATGCAACTGAGTAACTGCAAGCAAAAATCATTGTAGCTACTGATCCTAATTTCCTCTTGCACTTTCCTACTTTTCCTTTTCCTTCTTGCTCCAAATTCCAAGTATGCCACACTCCTCCAAGAGTGATCCAAGACAAATCTAAGTGTCCAACAATATGTGTGTGTGTGTGTGTGTGAGAGAGAGAGAGAGAGAGAGAGAGAGAGAGAGAGAGAGAATAGAAGAGAGCTCCACCAAAACCTATCAAAAGCTTGCCAATTGATACTCAGAAGCCTTTTTATCAATGAGGCCTTTATTTTCTTCATTTTCCATTATTTTCCTTCAATTTCCTCCTCACATGAAACTTGTGACCTTTCACCTTCCTTTTCTCATAATTTCCATTATTTTCATAAATAATGTGTCAAAAATTCCATTTTTCCTTTCCAAATCCTTTTCCATTTCCTTTTCTAATTTCCTTTATCCATAATAAACAGAATGAACACCCACTGGGATGTTTTTATCCCCATTCAGGTTGGAATACATGTCCTATGACCATGGTCCTATATATTTTTACATGGATTTTTAATTAGGGTTGTTACATAGAGGTAAAGAGGGGACCATGTTTATTCACAGGGTAAGTGGGGATATCAAAGTAGTCTACATTATGAATCAATACTCCCTAAAGAACCAAGGCCCTACACAGAAGAGTTAACCAAGGTAGAGAAGCTGGAATTCTACCAGTGTGTTGCCAAGTGTTGTCATTGCTACAAGACTCTCCAAACTTTTAGCCTACTCTCAATTTCAAAGCCTTCCCTGGTCTTGTACATTGTCGTCGCAAACATTGAAACTTATTCCATGTGTTTTCTTGAGGATTTTTTGTCCCCTTTGCAAGATAGGAAAAATGTTGTATTTTCACATGTTAGTTGTCACATCATGTATATAAGCCTATTCTGGTGGTTTCAAGTGGTAAGATTTGTGTAAATGAGTTGTTATAACCTTGTAAACGTCTTCTGCACTCATTTACAAAATTTTAAGCAAGGTCGCACAAGTGTCATCACAAAGAGTACCTTAAGTGTTGCACTTGTCGTTATTTGTTTTAAAATTGTCATATAGAGGGAAATGAATTGTCATGTGTCCAGCTGGTGTATGTTGTTGTGTTGTCAAGTAGTCTAAGTGTGTCATCACAGTCGAAGTCTTATCATTGTTCACATTAGTCTCATTGATCCCACACTTAGTCATTTTCTAAAAATCTTCCTGACTAAGCAACCTAGCATCACCTAGCCTACTTGAACAATGCATTGTGGAGTTTCAGTCCTCTAGCTGTGACCTTGCCTCTTGGAACTACACAATGCGTAGTTCCTTCCTCTGAGGGCTGCTGCAGTATCGCAATTTCATTGCCAAACCCTGACCTTGACTCATGTAGAAATTTTGAATAATAAACACATATTCAATAGAGATTATCCTGATCATGCACTATTGCGGAATACATGCACAATACATAAGCTCCTCTACGTTGATCAACAATGTAGCAGCATAAAAAATAATGAAACATCAATAGCATGCACACATGAACATAGTATGTAACCCGAGGAAAGCTTACAGCTGAAAACCCCACACTATCTATATATTAATGATTGAGAACATGTAACATTACATAGTACAATACTCCTCTCAAGTATCCAACACTATCTCCACCTGTTACACACAAACCAGCTCAGACCTGAACAAGTCACAGGTTCAAATCTTCTTCACTGCTTTGCCTGCCTCTATTGCATAAACCTACTGAGAATCACTCACACTGGAAATCACGTGAGCATAGGCTATTATATTGGGAAAATCAACACAATACTCATTGGCATACTCAATACATTGCTTTTGCAAATCCTCATGCACAACTATAGTCACAACTGATAGCAATCTCATCCTCTAACACCTGTCCCTGTTGAACTGTACATGCACTGACATGCAACTGAGTTAACTAATGTATTCTTTAGTTGCTTTATGAGTTAATAATTAGTTTAACAACTCATCATTAGTTTATTTGCAGTTAGACTAATTACAACTAGTTTAACCAAGTCAAACTGAACACAACTCCATCAACTCCACAATCAACTCCACCAAACTCAACTGCTTGAGTTCTAACTAAAGTCATGCATGCAACAACTCAACTGACCCACAAAGAAAGCGTATTTCCTTCTGACAGCTGCATGTGCCACTTCTGTAGCTCAAACTGAAGTGCTCCAAGAGAATAAGATAAAGTTTATAGTCTAAATATTATTATGAGACAATAATATTTGACTTTTCTATTTTTGACTGCCAGTCTAAAAATAGACTTTGATCACTCCTACTATGATCCAAAAAATAGAAGTCCATCTATTTTTCCCAACATGACCAATCATCCATAAACAACATTCTGCAGCTCATAGACCATGATCCATATGTCTAAAAATAGACATAGTCTAAAAATAGACTTTGCGCCATAATTTGCCTGTAGGCCCACTTAGTGAAGGCGACTCCTTTCCACTAAGCTCCATCATCTTGTTGCAACCTCAACACTCCCTCTCGACAAGATATGGATTATTAGCAACCCCTATCCTACCTCGGTGGCATTCAAATTTTCTCCTAGTGAGCGCCTTCGTCAAGATATCAACATCCTGATCCTCCGTTGGAATGTATGAAAGTAACATGATTCTCCGCTGCACACAATCTCTGATATGATGGTACCTAATGTCAATATGCTTAGATCTATCATGAAATACAGGATTATCCGAGAGTTTAATGCAACTTTGATTATCACAGTAAATCATAGTAGGATCCAAGTGAGAACCGAACAAACCGACCAGGATATTCCTCATCCATATAGCCTCGCATGCAGCGAAACTTGCTACCATATACTCGGCCTCTGTTGAACTGAGTGCCAGAGATCTTTGCTTCCTGCTGTACCAAGAAACTGCTATCGACCCGATACTGAAGACCCCTCCTGATGTGCTCTTTCTGTCTGTTGGGCTCCCTGCCCAATCTGCATCCATGAAGCCACATAGCTTCACCCCATCCTCCTGTTTGTACCACAATGCATATCCCGATGTGCCTCTCAAATAACGCGATAGATGCTTGCTCACCTTACAGAAGAGCTTGGTAGGCTTAACCATAGCTTGTGAAAGCTGGTTAACTGCATAGCATATATAGGGTCGTGTATTGACCAGATACATAAGCGACCCCACCAACTGTCGATAAACAGTGGCATCCACTTCTTCTACCAAAGTGGCATCCTCCTTCCTCCAACCTCCAGGAAGAGGAGTATCAACAGGCTTGCAGCCTTGCATGTTGAACTTCTCCAGTATCTCCCGAGCATACTTACCCTAAGAAACAAACAGTCCACCATTGCGCTGCCAAATTTCCAATCCTAGGAAATAATGAAGGAGGCCCAAGCCCTTCATTTCAAACTCCTTAGCAAGATCATCCTTGCATGAAAGTATCAACAACTCATCACCCGTTAGAATCAAATCATCTACATACAGTACAATGATAAGCAACTTAACCTCCACCATAATCTGGTATAGGTTAGGATCCACCTCGCTCTTGGAGAATCCAAGTCCAGTGAAATAGCTGTCTATCCATGTGTACCAAGCACATGGTGCTTGTTTCAACCCATACAACGCTCTCTTGAGCCTGCACACATGCGACTCGCTGCTGAAGATCTCAAAACCTTCGGGCTGCTCAACGTACACCTCCTCCTCAATGACTCCATTGAGGAACACAGTCTTCACATCCATCTGATGAATGTGCCATCCCATCTGTGCTGAGAGAGGAAGAATCGTCCGTATGGAAGAATACCTTGTGACAGGTGCAAAGGTCTCCTCATAATCGATCCCCTCTATCTGTCAAAAGCCTTGGGAAAAAAATCTTGCCTTGTACTTCTCGACACTCTCGTCAGCTGCCTGCTAAACTTTGTAGATCCATCTCGAACCCACCACTGATTTCCCTTCCGGTCTAGGAACAATCTCCCATGCACTGTTTCTGACAATAGAATCATACTCTTCCACCATGGCATCTACCCATGCGGGATCCTCCATAGCTTCCTTGAAAGAGGATGGCTCAGTCACAACACACTTGCTCATAAGAGCTATGTATCTAGTGTACCAACCAGGTGACTATCTCTACCTGCGTTGGGCTGTAGGTGGTCCTACAACTTTCTCTGCATCTTGAGCCAGGCGCTCAGCTTCTGTCAAGCGCTTTTGCCCTCTGATGGTTGGCGCTGCATGAGTGGTCTCTTCCACTACATGAACCTCGTCCTATGGCTGATCCACGTCCTGAAGCTCATCCTTACGAACTAATAGCTCCTCATCTGCATGCAAGTGTAGCTCCCTCTCAAGCGAACACTTCATGGCTTTCTCCTCCTGAAATTGTATATCCCGTCGAACAACAGTTTTACCACTGTCTGGAAAATACACATGATAGTTGTGGGGCGTATCAGTGTACCCCACAAATATCCCAACCTCTACGGCCGGCTCCAACTTCTTCCTGGCATCCTTCGTCTCATACATGTAAATGCTAGCACCAAAAATCCCCAAATGAGAAAGATCAGGCTTCTTACCAGAATAAGCCTCCTCGGGTGTACTCATGCTAGGTATCCTGTGAGGACAACAGTTCTGCACATAAACTGCTGTATTGCATGCTTCCACCCACAAGTGAAGGGGTATGCCCTGATCATGCAACATTGCCCGTGCAGCACCCACGATCGTTTTATTCTTCTGCTCAGCAACCCCATTCTGCTGTGGGTTATGGGGACCTATGAGCTCTCTTCGAATCCCTTCTGCTTTGCAGAAATCCTTGAACTCGTCAGAGATGTATTCACCACCATTATTGCTCCTAAGAGCCTTCACCTTCTTCCCCGACTCCTTCTCGACCAGTGCTTTGAATTCACAGAACTTTGAATATGTCTCGCTCTTCTTCTGCATGCAGAAGATCTAGCATTTACGAGACAAATCATCAACAAAAATCACATAATACCTGTGTTTTGCAGTCGAAGAAACTAAGAAAGGTCCACACACGTCTGTGTGAATTCTCTCAAGGATCATCGTGGCGTGACTATCCTTCTTGTGAAAGGTGGCTTTCACAAAATTTCCCAAAGTACACCCCTTGCACTGACCTGACTACGCAAGAGTGCCTTTAGGAAGCCCTATAGTGATCTGCTGCAGTATCTTCAAGGCTCCATGGTGAAGGTGACCCAATCTCCTATGCCACAACTTGCCATCATCCCGGCTCACCATTCCTTCTGCTTTGCATGCCATTGCTGTGCATCCATCTACATGCAACTGATAAAGGTTCCTCACTCGAACCCCTATCTTCCGGGTTTCTCCAGTTGTCTTGCTGTGCAGGAAAGCCTTTCCCTCACTGAAAACAACATCATACCCCTTGTCTTCTAACATCGCCACAGAGATAATATTCTTCTTCAATCCTGGAACATGCATGACTTCCTTCAATACGAAGGGTTTACCAGACTCCCTCTCAAAGGAAATGGTACCGATACCGTCGCACTGTATCTACCATCATCGCCCATCTCGATGTGCACTCCAAGATCTTTGTCCTCCAGTTCAGAAAACAAATCTCGATCTCTCGTCATGTGAAAAGATGCACCACTGTCCAAGAAACACACCAATCCCATCACACTTGAAACCAAGCATGTGATCAATGAAAATCAAGCTCAAGCTGCGAGGCTAGAGCCTCTCCTACTGTAGATCCAACAGCTTGCTTGTTCTTCTTCTTCTACAGATAATTAGTGGCATAGTGTCCGTGCTGGTGACATTAAAAGCACTTCACCTTGGACATGTCCTGCTTCTTTCCTTTCGCACCAGACTGAGAAGCTTTCTTGTTGTTCCCCTTGTTTGCTTTGGCAGCCAAAGCGCAATTTTCTTCATCAGTTCCCTTTGATGAAGATTCGTCCCTGGTACTTAGCCTGATCTCCTCTTACACAAGATCTAACCACAGTCTCTCCCATCCTGGTAATTTATCCCGACCATTGATAGAGTCCTGATAGGAATGCCAAGCTCACCAAGTCCTCATCATCGACAGTAACCCCCACACTTCCCAGCTCATCTCGACACTGAGTGAACTTCGTGAGATACTTGGGCATACTGTCACCCTTCTCGCATTTGATGTTTCTGAGTTTATCTTTGAGCACCAGCTTCCTCTGATCGCTCTTGCTTTGGAATAGATCTGTCAAAGCTTTATGTTAGCACCTAAATCTGCCTTAGGCTGAAGGAAGGCAAAATTCAGGGTAACCACAAACCATGCTCAGTCTGGTAGCTAGCGCTACCAGAACAGGAGAGGGCTCTCTTCGGGTCACACTCAGGAAAATAAAAAATAGGGTCTAATATGACTCAAAAATGAATACTGATCTTAGGCTAGGTAAATAAATGTGATAGAGGTATTTTGATGAATGACTGAGTTTTATGGGATGTGTGGGACCAAGGAACAGCATGAGCAGAGAATTTAACTCAAAGATGCAGATTATTTCATGAGGCAAGACAGGCAGAAAGTCTAGCAATTAGATTCGAAATAATATGAAGTGGAGAGATTGTTTAAGAGTGTGAAAAGGGCATAAATACATGAATCCTTTTCAACAGAAGAAAACATAGAACGTGAAAACTATCCCAAGGCAGAGCAGTGCACTGAATTCTACCTTTTCTTACTTAGAAAGCTTTCACTGGAAATGAATATGAATGAAAATATGAAACATAACGAAATACATATGAAACATAAAGAAAATACATTTTCTGAACTCACGCCATAGGAATCTCATGAACCAGAGCTGCAATCTTTCATTAATTCTCTGTCAAAATGTACAGTGAGTGACTGGGTTTATCTCCCACAGTTTCCCAGAAATTCCAACCCTTTGCAAAATGACTCTCAATACAATAAATAAGCTTTTCCATGAGAAATTCGATCACCCCAGGAAATGAAGAGCCAACCATCAGCAGTTACATTTAATTTTTTATGAGGACCAATTAGAAAAAAGAAAACATGAGTGTAGATTTTTTGGGTGACTGTTCGCCTTCATTTGGCCACTTGGATAGAAGCCGAAAATGTTTTTTAAACTTTTCCTTTGATGTTGGGAAAAATTTATTGTAAATGAGCGGGACCACTTGGAGAAAATTGCGAATTGAAATTTCGCGGAGCGGGAGTGATTTTGGCCTTTGGGTCTCTGTGCGCCGCGCCAAAAACTGTATGCGTCACGCCACTTTGGAGCTAGTTTTGAGGCACCTTCTAAAGTCCAAATTGAGCCCAAGTGTGATTTTTGGAAAGCCCTACCTGTCTACTTTCCAACCCAAGTAGAATTTCTAAATTTGGTGCCCATTTTCCTCTCCAAAACCTCAATCTCCCAAGACTACTTCCTGTGTGTGAAATTAGGGGCAGAGAGGTCATTTTTAGGGTGTTTTTGACCTCCTGAGGACTCAAAACTCGCCCAAATTTCTTGTCCATGCACCAAAAGTGATGATTTTCCATGAAAAATCCAAAAATATAAACGTTTTTGCATTTGGATCCTCCTATTGTAAGCGCGCGCCACGTGGTGCGGCGCACAGGGAGAAAAACCCTGTTTTTTGCACAAAAAATTCCAAAAATACCAAAAATGCCCCAAATTTATTGAAATTTGGGCTAGAGCTTCCTTATCAAGTGTTATGCTGGGCTAAAGAGGCCTCGGCCAATATTTGAAGATGATCAAGCTCCCTTTGCCTCTTTTGCTTCTTGATTGCCTTCCTCAATTTCGCCTTCAAATTCCTGTTTCGGGCCTTGCACACTTCGTTTCGCGCCATGTAGTGGAAAGCCATGTGTCTCAGCAATGCATGGTCTTTGTCGGACTTTTCCAATAGCCTCTCTAGGTGCATGTTAACTCTCTCGAGATTGGCCTCCCGATCCTCATTAATCTCTTGCTCCAATGACGTGAGCTCAACTCTTCTCCTTTGCACAACTTGGTGATTCTCGTGAATGTTTTGTAGCTCCATGATTGCCTGCTGATCTTCAAGCTATTTTTTCCTCTGCTCCAAGTATTTCATGGTCCATTTAGGCCTCTCCAAGTCAAGGGATAAGGCTTCAATCTTTGATTGCTGCTCCTAGATGATCTCTCTAAGTTTGGCGCTTTGTTGACCCGTATCTGTATCATCATCATGAAGGAGAATGAAGTTGGTCTCTCGTTCACCTGATAGCTCACCTGAAGGCCCCTCATCCTACATTGGCTCCTTGCCTTTGTCCTGTTCTTATGATGCTGATGGGGGAAACAAGGCCCCTTCCACCCCGGGTGGGGATAACACTCGCTTTGCGGCTGCAAACAAACGTCTGGTGCCTTTCTGATATGTGATGAAAACTGGCACACTAGCAGTCTAATGGTGCTCATACCAATGAGAAGGTTCACCCTCATGCTTAAACTCTGATACTCCCCATGAAGCTCTAAAGAAATCACGCGAGATGAAATCATCCCAAGTGATGCCCTGCAATCTAAGCTGATGAACCACCAAAATCTTAATAAGAGCAAAATGATAGACACTATTAAGTTGCTGTTGAGATGTTTTGCACTGTATAAAGGTGGTCATCCTCTCTATGTTTCGGCAAATGAAATATGGAATGTTCATCATCCATACCCTGGTGAAATGCATGAGCAACCTGATGTGGTAAGAATAAAGATGAGAGAACCGTCCCTCAGAGATGAAATATTTCATGATCAATCTCATTAGTGGAGCATATTCATCCTTCAGATATCAGAATGGGAACACTCTCTTGAGTTGCCTTAAGAAACTGGTTTTGATGTATGGCTCATAATGCTACCGGTCAATCTTTTGTTTCTTGTGCCATGGTTCACCAATGTTCGGTATACCAGTTGCTAATGAGACAGATTCTAGTGTAAGTGTGAAGGTGACACTAGCCAAGATAGCTTGATCTCCGTGCAAGTGCAGCACAAAAAGATGAGCCAACTCATGATGAAATTAGACACTAGCCACCTTTTGACAAAACTCATAACATGACTGATGTTGAAAACATGACATAGCAAGAGGGCAGGCCTGCAATTCTGTAAGGGTGGTCAGTTATTCTCTAACATGTCTACCACTTTTATGAGGCCTCCGGGGTGCCTGTTCTTCCAAGGGAGAGTCACTTTGGGTTTCCACCTCATAGTCCAGTGAATGCTTAGATGCCATGACTGCTATACAAAATACCTTGAAGACTAGATGACTGTTCTGTATGAACTGTGCTTGAACCGCTCTTTTTGGTGTTGTATTTCAATTTTTGCCACCAAGGGAAAAAACAAATGCAACAGGGACTGTTAGGGATTGTTAGGAAGGGGAAACAATATTAAGGAATGAGAATTATTGGGATAATTTTAATTACGGAGAGGAGGGGGATTTTATATATGGGAATAAGGTTTAGGGTTTGGGATTAGTTATATAGGGTTGAGGAGATTTTAATAAGGGCTAGGGTTTTGGGATGTTGAATGTAATGTAGGATTGATCAACTTGGTGGGGGGGGTAGGAAATGAGGCAACAAGGGAGAATGGGGAAGGAGGAGAGTCCTTGGTGACAAAACTGTGAGCTCTGAAACCCTGGCAGCAAATTTGTTTGTGTTGGGTATGAATTTTTGTTTCAACCTTTATCACCCTTACACCACCATCTCTTATCATAAAATCTGAAGCAATGTCAAAATAGAAGGCCCTACCTGACAACTCCACGCAAGGGATGAGCAATTTGAAAAGATTTGACACAATTTCGGGCTCTGAACTGTGTGCACCGCGCCAAGAACCTAGTGTGTCGCACTCTCTACGTGTGTCACGCCCGTTCAAATTAACACTGGGCAGAAATCCCCAGTGCGCCACGCGCTTCCAGTGCGCCGCACCACTCCACCTGTGGACCGCGCTCCAACCTTTAACACAATCACGGCCTTTCAAACTACAGTTTGTTCTTCAACCTCCAAATTTGACTTTGCTATAAGATTTCATGAATGTAACTTGGTACAAATGATTTATATACTTGGAGAAATATCTTGCAAGATTTGGATTTGATTTTTTCTTTCTCCAAAACCCATTTTGTAATGTTTTCACTTTGGCACTTTTTCACAATTAATACAACTCTGCTTTTCACACTTCCCTTTGATTTCTTTGACTAAAATGATGAAATTTTTGGCAATTTTTTGCAGGGGTAACCGACATGGAATTTGGCTAAGGAGACCAGGGTTGCGCTTGGAGAAATCCACTGAGAAATTTTTGAAAATTATTACAAATGACAAACTGTTGACTTTTTGTCAAAACAGAGTTTTGAAGAACAGTCGTAATCTATCAACCTGACGATGAAAATCTTTAAATCACAACTTTATAAGAGCCTCCCTCTGGCCTTGCTGGCTTTATTGGACATTGTTTGAAGACCAAATGACTAATCCTTAGACTTAATGACCAAAATGAATCTTGTCCATTAAAATATCAAACATGGACTATCATGGACTTTAATACACATTGATGAAAAGACCTAAGCCAGCAGGTACAAGACATGAGGGGAATGAATGATAAGGCCCTTCCGTCAGATTATGGCATGCCTCTAGCAGAATGCAGCTGAGTGAATGGAGCGAGACACCTAAAAATGAAATGCAGAAAGAGTTTTGATCTCTGACGGAGGACTGACAAGATTGACTCTAACACTTTCCACATCAAGTATGGAGAAGCCTTACCATGAAGGCTAGACACAATGTGATCCTTCACACCCTCCAACAGAATCCTTCGACACTTTGCTGTCTTCTTTTTCCAAGCATCAGCTTGAGTAGCATCAGTAGGCTTTGGGACATCAGCCTCTATGAACTCCTTCAGCCCGTTATCATCCAATACTGCCTCCATCATGTCCTTCCATGCAATATAGTTCGAGCTGCTTTCAAGAGAATACTCCAATTGCAATCCGTTGAAAGACATTGCTTCTTTGACACCAAGAAAACACTGCTGTAAATTCGAATTCCACCAGCTCCAAACTCAACCGCCTCAGATCTAAGATTCGTGAGAACAAAATATTTCTCGTACAAAGATTGACTGTATGGGCTTTTACGGATATCTCACCTTCCGAAGGAAGGATGAATCCAGAGGCTACCTAGCTCGATTACAGACTCTGCCTGAAGAAATAGAATGTAAACACTTCCTGAATAGTAGATCTGATGATAAAAAACTCTGATACCATGTAGAAATTTTGAATAATAAACACATATTCAACAGAGATTATCCTGATCATGCACTATTGCAGAATACATGCACAATACATAAGCTCCTCTACGTTGATCAACAATTTAGCAGCATCAAAAACAATGAAACATCAATAGCATGCACACATTAACACAGTATGTAACCCGAGGAAAGCTTACATCTGAAAACCACACACTATCTATATATTAATGATTGAGAACATGTAACATTACATAGTACAATACTCCTCTCAAGTATCCAGCACTATCTCCACCTGTTACACACAAACCAGCTCAGACCTAAACAAGTCACAGGTTCAAATCTTCTCCACTGCTTTGCCTAACTCTATTGCATAAACCTGATGAGAATCACTCACACTGGAAATCACGTGAGCATAGGCTATTCTACTGGGCAAATCAACGCAATACTCATTGGCATACTCAATACATTGCTTGTGCAAATCCTCATGCACAACTATAGTCACAACTGATAGCAATCCCATCCTCTAACACCTGTCCCTATTGAACTATACATGCATTGACATGCAACTGAGTTAACTGATGTATTCTTTAGTTGATTTATGAGTTAATAATTAGTTTAACAACTCATCATTAGTCTATTTGTAATTAGACTAATTACAACTAGTTTAACCAAGTCAAACTGAACACAACTCCATCAACTCCACAATCAACTCCACCAAACTCAACTGCTTGAGTTCTAACTGAAGTCATGCATGCAACAACTCAACTAACCCACAAATAAAGTGTATTTCCTTCTGACAGCTGCATGTACCACATCTATAGCTCAAACTGAAGTGCTCCAAGAGAATAAGATAAAGTTTATAGTCTAAATATTATTATGGGACAATAATATTTGACTTTTCTATTTTTGACTGCAGTGTAAAAATAGACTTTGATCACTCCTGCTATGATCCCAAAAATATAATTCCATCTATTTTTCCCAACATGACCAATCATCCATAAAAAACATTTTTCAGCTCATAGACCATGATCCATATGTCTAAAAATAGACATAGTCTAAAAATAGACTTTGCGCCATAATTTGCCTGCGGGCCCACTTAGTGAAGGCGACTCTTTTCCACTAAGATCCATCATCTTGTTGCAATATCAACACACCGAATTGTGCAATTCCTTCTCCCGGCTTGGACCTAACTATGCATTGCACAGTCTCTAGCCTCAAGTGCATCCTTGAGCTCCTGAACTGTGCAACTATGCAATGGCCCATCCTCCCTTGTCTCCAGAAACTGAGTAATTTTCTCTGCCAATGCTCAACCCCTCAACCTGTCACACTGATCTCCTAAATTGCATATTTTTCTCCCTCATCCTAGCCTGAACTACACACTATGAAATCTCAAGGCTCAAGGCTCCCCTTGACTTCATGAAGTATGCAGTCACTGAGCCACTTTCCCAGTTTTCCATCCGGTTCTGGCTCAATCAATGGATCAATATGCATAATCTTAGACTGGGGTGTTTTGGACTAATGTTGTCTCATCATGCGTGAATTGTAGAATTAAGTACCTTATCATTCCATGGTGAGATGACGAAGAAGGAGATGAAGGAGCACAACATGTTGAAAGGTATTCTTGTAGCTGAGTATGCAAGCTGATCAATCGAGAGAAAGAAAAGGGACACCATTTTGTGATCACCACTCAAGACTTGAGATCATTAAAGACCCCTTATCACCAAACCATGCTAAGGTGAAAAGAAAAGTATTCTCAAGTATACCTACAGCCCATAGTAGCGACAATGGATTGACATTGCCACATCATCAAGTAGTCTATGTCAGCAGTGTCATGTCATGTCATGAGTTGTCACATGCCACATGATTGTGGTCAATGATGTAAATTATGTTTAAAAAATTTAATGTAAAGTGGAAGTTCAAAGGACATGTATGGAATATGAAGATTCATGTAAAGTTGAAAATTCATAGGAAGTAAAACAACAGGGAGGCTTCACTCAATGAACCTCTAACATAGCACGTGTGTTCGTGGCATACTAAAAACTAACCTTAATTTGACTACAGATTGGAAAATACCTCTAAAAATAGCTTTATTTAACCCCTTAACAATATGAACCCAATACACCTTCTCAATTAAAAAAGCCCCTACCTTCATTAGATATTGTAGGTATCCTTTTTATCATTAACATTTTTTACACCCCTTTATATTTATATCCCTTTATTTTCATTAACAATGGTAAGAAAATTCTTCACCTTGAAAGAATAACCTAAATACTAGGTGGTTGAAAACTTCAAAGTTTCAATAAAAAAGAGGAAGATATAAGTCGGTTGATTTACAAATACATAGTGTGGAAAATTTGAATGGAAAATACATAAATTTGAACTCTCAATTTCATCTATCTTCTATTGAATACTGTTAGGAAGACTAATCCTTCTTGTGGACAAGATGTATCTCCCTAGATTTTGAACAAAACTCAACAACAAACATGAAAATAATTGCTACCTTTCCTTAACTTATTACTGATTGAAACATGTAATATGTGAAGAATCACTTACCTATTTAACAAAGTGCTTGTTGAATTCCTTTTAGTTCTTTCCACAACCAACTTTTCCTCAATGCCTTAGAGGCTTTCCAAATTCTTTCCAAAACTTCTCAATGATGCTCCAAAACAGATTTGCATAGACAAAAATGTTCAAAAGGATCAAAGCATCTCAAATATAGAATCAAAGGTAAATTAAGTTCTTAACTTAACATACATCATAAGTTGAATCAATAATCAATTATAAACCATGTGAGTGATCAAGGAATCTCACAAATAACATCAAAAGAGACATAATTATGAAATAAAAATTTGTTTGTATTGAATTCAAAGGAGAACAAGCTTACAACCTGGTTGCCTTGATGTCACAGGCCTCTTCCCATGATCTCCAACGTTCTCCTTGGATGGAAAGCCTTATCCATATTTCAACAACATATGCCTACCTTGAGTGGTCCTCCCTAACCCTTTGGCCTATGTTTTATTTATAGGTCAAGAGGAGGAGGTTTGAGATCCTCTTCCTATGGGATGAGATCCTCAAATGGTGGGATTGGGGATCCACAAAGAGAGGGAATTAGCTCTGTAACCACCTTCCTCCCAATTCTACCCAAGTAACCAACCAACAGGGGTAAACATGTGATGAATAGGCTACTATGATATGATTCAACCTCCTAGGTGACCTTAAGGAAATGGAATCAATAGAAACACATCAACCATACCTTCCACATCAGCAAACACATCCCTAGGAGACATCCCAACCACTTAGGCATCCTAGCCCTAGGTTCCACTCACCTTTTAGACCTCTTGTCCTCTGGATGGTCTCATGCTATGGGCATGTCCAGGGACCTCTGGATGCTCTAACAGGCCTACATACCTGCATCCACAGACTTTTCCCAGCAGACCTATGCCAACATCTGCAGAATTCAAGGCAATTTTCTAGCCCAAACTTCCAGCCACTACCCATAACTTGTTGTAACTTATAGAACCCATCAAAGACATGATGACAAGACTAATAAACCAAAAGTAAACCTCATGACTAGGCCTAACCATCCCTAACTGGGACTGACATTCTGTCAAACACTTGGCATCAATGCAACCTACAGGTCTAGGTTATAAGACAAATCATGAATGACTGAAAACTCGTTTTAAACATGAAAAGAAGGATCACCACCTTCTTCCTTGGACTATTATGACATCAATTAGGTCTTGCATCCATCATCTTAACAATTACAAGTAAATAAATGAAATAGCCATGACAATAATCAATCATATAACCATGCTTATAACCAACATTAAACCATAAAAATAACAGAGATATAACAATCATTAAATCTATCAACTCCTTGGTGAACTGTTGTGCTACTCAATAACCCCCCATTATAGTTAATGGTAGAACTAATAAATAATGGGGACCCTTTTAATAAATTAGGATAAAACCCAAAAAATCTAATAAAACAAGGAAATATTAGCTTTATTGTTTCAAAAACTTAATTGAATCTAGACATTTCCCTTATCAGAACTAAAATATTAGAGCTTCAGCCTTAAACATTGGCTTTTATATTAAAAAACTCTCTTCAGAAGTGTTGTTGATTCTAGAGACAACCTCTAGATTGCAAAGAGAATAGTTCCTAGTACATATGAATTTGGTGCATCTCTAATAATTCTTCAAAGTATTTGAGGCACCATTTACAATATTTCTTACAAATAGAACTTAGTTGGTTCAAACAGTTTAGTAAAGACACATTCCATATATATATATATATATATATATATATATATATATATATATATATATATATATATATATAATAATATATATATATATATATATATAATATATATATACAGTGATATAAAGCATCAATCAATGGAGCCCAAAAATCACCCAAGGAGTTACAAATCATTTACTTTAATGCGAATGCAGTAGCAGAAGAAATACCAAAAGTAGCCCATCATATAGAGTTCGAGATATCGAGTATTCTACACTTATATGGATTCAGAAAGAAATGACAACTATATAATAGTAATGGATGCAAAGACTCACTGAGCGCATTTAAATATTTAGCTTCCAAAAACTCATACAAGCATTTTTCAATAACATCTTAACTCAAATGAATCCGTATAAAGAAGGAAACATGTCTCGTAGCTACATAATGTGAAATCTGAGATGAATATGAAAATTTATGAAATTACAAAAGGGAGGAGACATACTGTAATCCCAGAACGAAGGAATCACCATTGATATGCATTAATATTCTGAGTAACACAAACATGAAAGAACCAAAACATTCTAAAAATTAACACAGAGTTTCTTTCCAAAATCATGAACCCTTTCATTGTCCATCAAAATCACATATATAGGCCTCCATGAAGAAACATGCCATTAGAGTGATATTCTTTCTTGATTTTGTTCATCATGTCAAAAATATCTTAAGACTTCAGCGTGTGTGCATGCACAACTATTTAACTAAATGCACTGAATATAACTGATCAAAGTAAATATTGTAAGTAAAAATAAAATAAAAGTAGTTTAAAATGTGTTAGACCCCTATACTACTGGTGTAACCCCTTATTGTTATTAGTACAACCCCCTTATTATATTGTTGTACCCATGTAGTCCCCATATTGTTACTATTGTTCCCCATAGAAGCCCACTATTGTTATTATTGTGCCCTTACATTATTATTGTTATGTTGGCTCTGATTACATTATGACCCTTTAGACTCCTATATATAAAAAAGAGGTCTTGCAATTTGTATCATCGAAGAATTGTTCATTTGTGTAATGTAAAGGAGGTTTCCCCCTTGAAGAGGCTTTTTTCTAAGGCATTCGTCTATCTTTTCTATCTTTTTGTGAGTTGGTTCCATAACATTTGGTATCAGAGGTGTGGATTCTAGGGTTTCACTGCTCCAAACAGGTCATCATGGCATTTGCGCTATAACCTTTTTTCTGCGATGTTTCAGATTCTAAAAAACAAAACCCATTTGGTCTGAAATCGTTTTGAACTGTAGATCCAAATTTCAGATCTTTTTGCGCTATATTTGCGGAGATATGATCTGAGGAAGTTGGCATTTTTGTAGACTCCCAAATCACATTCCAAACAAGTGACCTGGGGAAAATAGTCATAACTTTTGTTTTGAGCATCAAATTGAAATTTCATAAGAAGTTACAGAAATATTATGGACTGTAGTTTCCTGTGTATATTTATCAGATCCTAAGGTCAAAACAGTGACAAGTGGCACTTCATATAAGTTCGCTCTTCTGAAAAGGTATATAATCAGGTCATCTTGGGAGATTGTGCATAACTCTTTCTTGGAGAATCTAAATTCGATTATACTAGTGGTATTGAAAAGAGGACACAGAGGGCTACCGCATGTCGCAATTTCAGAACTAGAAGATCTGAAATTACAAAATTATAGTCGTTTCAAGATCGAACTCCTAAAATCAAGAAAAGGTGATATGAGGAAGTATGATGGCAAGGATCCAGTAAATTGGATACTTCAGATTGAGCAATATTTTGATCTAGATGGTGTACCATTATTACAAAAGGTATGTATTTCATCTTCATATTTAGAACCGGATCAATTTTTATGCTATAAAGGGCTTTTTTCTCATAAACAACTTGTTACGTGGTCAATTTTCACGGAGGAAATGATAGCACATTATGAGGATACAAAGAGAAACACCTTCTTTAGCCAATAGATAAATCTCAAACAAAAGTGTTCAATGGTAGAGCACATTGAGGACTTTCAAAAATTGAATATAAGGGTGAATGATATTCCAGAGAAGCAAAGGATTGATGTCTTCATAGGTACTTTAAAGGATAACATTCAACATGAGGTTCGTCTTTGGGAACCTGATTCATTGAAGAAGGCATCTAGGTGGGCAGGAAAAATTGAAAGTGAAATTACGGAAACAAGGAATCCCACCACTGACAACTATAATTATGGAAGTGTTTCTTCTCCTAGCCTTCCACAACCTACAAGGGTTACACCACAACAATTGGAAGAAAAAAGAGAAAAAGGGATTTGTTACAATTGTGATAGAAAATGCACTAAAGTTCATAAGTGTGCTGAGAAGAAATAATTTTACATAGAGTATGAAGAGGAGGAAGAAAAGGATAAGAAACATCAAAAGAAGAGGATATACGCCAGGACCCAACTCGAGAGAAAGAAGAAATGAGTCCAACCATATATTGTAAAGCATAGGCAAGAATTACCACTCCTAAAACTCTCAAGATAGAAGGACATATCAAGAAGAAAAAGGTTCAAGAAGTGAAAGATCACATCGAGAAAGAAGAAATGAATCCAAACATATCATGTAATGCATTGGCCAAAATTACCACTCCTCAAAATATCAAGATAGAAGGACATATCAAGAAGAAAAATGTTCAAGAAGTGAAAGATCACATTGAGCAACAAGAAATGAATCTGACCATATCTTGTAAAACATTGGAAGAAATTACCACTCCTCAAACTCTCAAGATAGAAGGACATATCAAGAAGAAAAAGGTTCAAGCAGTGAAAGATCACATCGACCATCAACACCAACTTCTCCAACTTTTAAAGGATAACGCCACTTTGGTGCAGAATCGAATGAAACAACAGGTAGGTCAACATCGTAGTGAAAAAAGCTTTGATGTAGGTGACTGGGTATTTTTATAGCTACATTTGAAGCAAACTATTTATGAGAAGGAAATATTGGCAATACTACATGCACTTAAGAAATGGCGACCTTACCTAATGGGAAGACACTTCAAGGTAAAAATGGATCATGATAGTCTTAAATACTTTTTAGAAAAAATATTATCTCTAAAAGAACAGAAAAAATGGGTCACAAATATGTTGGGTTATGTCTTTGACATCATCTACAGAAAAGGGAAGAAATTTTTTGTTGCAGATGCACTCTCAAGAAAGGATGAGGATGTGGAAGCATTGTTTTGTGCTATTTCTATTATCCAACTAGATGGGATAAATGAAGAAAGGGATGAATGGAAGAAGGAAGGAGTGTGGCCACTCATTCAAAAGTTGCAGAAGATCCAAATTCAAACAATATTGCCAGAACTTGAAGAGGAAGTAAAAATCATATTGGAACCTGGAGCAGTCACAGAAACAAGAACCCAACAGCTACGAAATCGATCAATTTCAGAGTATCTCATCAAGTGGAAGAACTTACCCACTGAAGATTCCACATGGGAGGACAAGAATTTTATACAGAAGCATAAAGAACTACTCAAGCGTTGAGGACAACACTTTTTGAAGGAGAGGGGCAAGTTAGGCCCCTATACTACTAGTGTAACCCCTTATTGTTATTAGTACAACCCCATTATTATATTGTTGTACCCATGTAGTCCCCATATTATCACTATTGTGCCCCATAGAAGCCCACTATTGTTATTATTGTTCCCTTACATTATTATTGTTATGTCGTCTTTGATTATATTATGACCCCTTAGACTCCTATATATAGAAAAGAGGTCTTGTGATTTGTATCATCGAAGAATTGTTCATTTGTGTAATGTAAAGGAGGTTGCCCCTTTGAATAGGCTTATTTCTAAGGTGTTCATCTATCTTTTCTATCTTTTTGTGAGTTGGTTCCATAACAAAATGCCAAAGCTTAGCATGATCTGGAGAATTCTCAAGGGCGATTGGATGATGAGGCCTGGTGAGGTGCATGCGGAGGCCGAGGATGAACCATTTGCATAATCGATGGATCAATGAACAATTCACATATTTTCCATAATGCTTGAGGAGGTAGAGGAGAAATACTAAACTTCCTGTAGTTAATCTTTAGCTCAATCAAGCCTAAATAGTCAAGTTTGTGATGAAAGAGACTTATAACTATCCCAAGTAGCTAAAATTCCCTTTTTAAGAAGTTCAATGTAGTTGTCCCTTTTAGAGTAATTGTTTTATCGTGGGAGGAACCTGCCTTACTCTCTGCTTCAATCATTTTCTGATTATACTGCTCATGTGGCAGCAGTTCTCTGCGAGACCCTGAAAGATTAGGCAACCTAGCCTGTAGGAGTCTATCAAATTCTTTATTGAAAACAACCACGTCCTTCTGCAACTTGATGAGGCTCTTATCTAGTTTGACTTGGTCTTCTTCATCTGAAATCACCTTAAACATATCCACAGCTATGTTGGTCATGTCTGATCTATCCGTTGGCCTCAACTCCTCTGCTGGATTCTCACTTAGGAAATGAATAAATTTTAGTACAAACTGGGAGTTCCTTATACTCCTCTGTTTAACATTTATGATTCATGGTTAACTTTCTACACAGATAAAATTTTTCTCATGTATCAGAGTTTTATGCTCCAAATAGATATTCATCTCTTGGATGATACCATCCCATAACAACTGTCTAGATTCGAGGAGAGACACATTTCCTTTGATTTTTTCCTTCAATTCCTTTATTTCCTATGTGGAAAACTGTAGATCCTTAGAGACATTTTCAACTTCCATAACTGAGGCTTGCAGGTGCTTTTTCTTCTAAGATAACTAGGCTTTAAAAACATCCAAATAACTCTAGATCTTCTTTAATTCTCTTTCGGAAAGCTGACGCTGAGTTAGTGCCAGGGTGAGGCGATTAGTGGGATTTTGAGGATCTCCAGGCACTAATATCATACAAACATGGGAGGCAATCTTATTTTGAAGTTCAGTCACTATTTATTCAAAGGAGAACACCTAATCCTTATTTTCATCTAGCTCCTTCATTAGTGCCTCCTTCTCCATCTCGACCTAGGCCAAATCCTTTGTCTCGACATGTTCACTGTCAGGCATCTTTAGCTTTTGTCTCAGCTCCTAATTTTGCTATTGAGTTGATTTTAAAACAACTGCTACTATTGACTTGTCCTCTGGATCTATTCCTAGCTTAATAATTAACTCTTTATAAGACTCCTTCTGTAAGAATAGTGCTCTAGAGTTGATCTTTTCCATTTTCGCCTTATTAGAGACTTTCTCTATATATGTTTCAACTTTGTTGATGATCATGAGTTTCTTACCTAGATCATTGTATAGAATCTCCCCAACTTTCTTGTGTAAGTTAACTTTTTCTACCAAAGGGACACTAGTTAAGTCTAAGGAGACATCCAAATTATGGAATTGAGGCATTGTGGGTAGCGAATGTATTGATGGATGTTGTAGTCTTATCCTCATTTCTTCTTTTTCTAGGGCCATAGCGGCTAGCAATCTAGGGCGAGGTGTTAACTTAGAAGTAATTTCCCTATGCATTCTCTCCTTGACCTCCTTTTGTTAACTTGAATAACCTTTCCTAGCAGCCAACTTAACCCTGCAGCATCAACACTGCCTTCGAGATCAAGGATAACTACTTCGGTTGAGGATGTAGGGGAGGCTATTGGTGGACTCTCGAGATTAATATATAAGCCTAGGTGGTCAGACACTAGTTTCTTTAGCTATATACCCACTTCTTCTTCTTCCTTCCCCTGTTCCATTTCCTGTTGCTATTTGTGTCCCATACCTTGGCTTCTTGTCTTTTTACTGACATTTTCTCCTTCCATGTCATTCTTCCTTGCTGGGTCAACGATCCTCTTTGATGATTTTCTCGTGTTGGCTAGGGATTTAGTATCCATATTTGTATTAAGAGGCCATGAATCAAAGTTAGCCTTCCATTCAATTTCAGGCTTGGGATCATGCACATAAGTTGAAGCTTTAATTTTCTCTCTTCTTCGGAAAAGGATGCCTTGGGGGTCGTAATGCTAAGTGTCTCCCATTTCGAACTCCATGGATTCAAGTAGGGCCTCAAATTCTTTGAAGGTTTGCCTTGTGTTTACCATAAAAGGGCCTATAGGCTATCCCATTTAAAAAATGTAGCCTTTCTTTGTTGGTACAAAGTGGAGCAGGTCTACACTAAGGTCCTATCGGATGAACTCAAGGGCGAAGATCCTCATAGGTGTGAACACTAGCAGGCCATATGGATGACGTTCACAACTATAAACTTGAATATTTGTATAATCCTCATAGAGGTACTAGTCTCCTATGACAACTCCCTTGTTAAGTTGGAGGAACTCTTTTTGTTGTGGGAAGATTCTAGGAGGCGGAGTCCTATGGATGATTCAATATGCAATGGCCATGAAGGTGGACATGAATTGAGAGTACCTACCCAAACCAAGTCTTTTTCTAACTTATATATTCCATTCAAAGACAAAATTTTGCTGCTTGTTGGGAGAAAACACTTGAAGGTCTAGACATTGAAACTCTTCGACATGGGTATATGGGAACAAGTAGAACAGTAAGGAGTAGTAGCGAAAATAATAAGAGGTGGGGAAATAGTGGAGCTGAAAGAAAATGGCAGCTAATAGGTAGACTGGGATATTGAGTATGTAATTAGGTTACTAAATTTTATGTAGGCACCCCAAGGTGGCTTTATTTACTCTCTGAGAGGTATCTTCGCCCATTAAACATGCAATTGTAGCCAAGATGGGTATAACTGATGTCTGAAAAAGAATCATTGGGAACCACTTTTCTCTTGAAATGGTTTTGAATTTAGTAGCGAGGATTTGGTCTAAGAAGGACTGTTGTTCCTCAAAAGGGAGCGTAACGAAAAATTATGGACTAGGGTAGCATCGCTGAATGTATGCATGGTGTAGGAAACATGGAAGATTAAATCTCTTTGGATTAAAACAGGTGTTATCTCCAGGCCTTTTGTGCCTGAGTTATAAACAAAATAATTCAGGTTCTTTCAGTATGCTTCAATGAGCCAGGATATAAACTCAGGGAAGAAGTGAATTAGGGGTGTAATTTGGAAATATAGGTTAGAGTCAATAAACCTAAAATGATCCTCCTTCCTCACATGGTTGGAAAATACTTCATAGTGGAGGTCAGCGAATGAGAATGGATAGGCAGGGTCTGCAATTTGACACTTGGTGTCCAATAAGGGCCTAACACTAGTGGATTTCACTTCATGGGTGTGAGGGGTTTTAGGCACAATGTGCTTCATTTTATTGAGTGAAACAAAAATAAAAAAACACAAGAGGTTGGGGTGTCAGGTTACCTAAAGTCTCCAGGAGTGTCCGAAAGTGATTTTGGAGGTGGTCCTCTACTTTTGGGAGTACGTAGAGAGGTAAATCTTATGCAGATGACCAGACATGAGATATTTTTATTGAGCTCAAATAGAAATATTGGGGAGGTAAATTTAGGGTGACAGGGGTTTATATAACAGAAGGGCGCATCTGTACAAGTGGCGGATCTGGGAATGGGTGTAGGATGACAGAAGGCAGTTTAGGATTGGTCTTCAGTAATGGGCATGAGCTTCGGAGGGGCAGACAAAACAAGTCAATGAGAGGATTCCACTTGGTGGGTGTTTCCCACCATGTTACAACAGGTTGTACTAAGGTCGAAATGAGTCCCTCACCAGGCGCCAAAATTGATCCCGACCATCAGATCTATGTTGACCTTTCAACTTCGAGGCTTGCTCCGTGGTTATCTTGCATGCATGTTCACCATCAGAGTTGATACAGATGATCAGAGGGCATGGATGAAGGGTGATCCCATTTGATAAGTGCGCCTTTTATTCGAGCACTGATTAAAATATATCATCGAACCTTTGAGTTATCGGAGTTGAGATTAAGTCCAAAACCTTGTCCATAATACATTCATTGCCTTGAGTCAAATTCTTAAGAGGGATGGTTCCCTTCATTGATTTTACACATTTGACACCATTACATTACTTAGGAAAGCTATAGTAGAGATGGGGATAAAATTGACTCCAACTGGGGATGATGTATTGTCATCAATGCATCGAGAACCTGCAACTTGATAATTTCTCATTGGGCATGGAGTTCTTATAACAACAAAAATTTATAAAAGAGAATATCGAGAGCTTTTAACATCATAGAATATTTACATATACACATCGATATTTACAATGAATGGGGGAGAAGTACCTTTAATGTTATAAGTAGAGTTTGCGGAACTGACTATTTATTGGTAGTTCCAGTGATTCTCCTTCCAAGTTCTCCAACATAAAAGTTTTGTTTCCTTTTGCTTCTAAGATTTTGAAGGGGCCAAACCATAGTGGATTAAATTTCTCATGCTTGCCCTTATCCTCCATTCTAACATCCCACCTTAATACTAAGTCACATGGCTATAGTGGTCTATCCTTTGCCCTTTTTTCAAACAGAGACTTAATTTTCAGTTGATAGTTAACCAATCTTTCATTAACATGTTCCCTGATTTCATGGAGTTCAACCAACTGATTTATTCTTAGATTTACAACATTGGTTCCTCTTCTACATCCTGCAGCAACTTTGAAACTGACATTGCTAATTGTATTGGGAATATTGTTTCTTTCCCATAAACTAACTCGAAAGGTGAATGTCCCGTGGATCATTTAGGAGTCACCCTATTAGCCTATAGAGTGAATTTTAGCTGGGACTCCCAATTTCTCTAATTCTCTGCTATTTTTTTCTTCAAGACCCTTACCACCATCTTGTTGGAGGACTCAGCCAGCCCATTCCCCTAAGGGTAATAAGTAGTGGAATGGCCAACCATCATATTAAACTTTTGACAAAAGCAAAGGGATTTGGTTGACTTAAAAACCTGAGCGTTATATGTTACAATATTCATAGGGCACTGAATATTGACAAAATATTTTCCTCCAGAAATTTAATCATCACTAAATCGGTTGCATTTTGAGCTAGAATGGCCTCCACTCATTTCGTAATGTAATCAGTGGTTGTGAGTGTCCATTTATGTTGGCGACTGGAAGGAGGATGTATCTCTCCTATGAAATCCAACCCCCATTGTCTGAAAGGCTCTTTGACACACACATGGATGAAGGGGAGAGGTGCCAATTTCTGCTTCTCGGTGAAGACCTGAAATTTCTGGCAAGCATGGACTTGAGAGTGGACCTCCGCAAAGAGTGTGGGCCAATAAACACTGGCTTTTAGTATCTTGTGAGCTGTGGTTTTCTAGCTATAATTCCCACCACAAATACCACCATGAAATTCTACAATCACCTTGTGAGTTTCATTCTCTACCGAGCATAACAGTAGAATCTTAGCAGGGTCTTTCCAATAGAGCTAACCATTAGATATGAGGAATTTTTGAGCCTGTACTCTTAATGTTTTGTACTTAGAATTATCCATTTTGAGTGGGCACCTTAGGAACAATGGATAATGAACAATATTCTTATACCAAGTCAACGTTTCAAATTTGATATGAATCTTCTATACTGAAGTTTTAATGTTTGCCTGCTGTACTCCTGCTTCATTATTTTGTGTCAATAGATTAATTCCTAGGGCTTGGAAGTTGGATTTTGATAAGATTTTGGCTAATCCCCGCCCCTTGATAATCTTAGTAGGTTTGATATCTAAGTCATATTCTTGGATCATGGCGATCCACCTTCCTCTTTTTCCCTTGCTATCTCCTTGCACCAAAATGTCTTTGATTGTTGCTGTTGGGACATATGGTATAATGTCTGACTGCAATACATAGACTCTAAATGCCTTCAACGCTTTGACTAGAGCATAGGCATGTTTCTCCAAAATGTTGTACTTCAGTTCAACATCTCTCAATACTTGACTAAAAAAGGCGACCCACTGTTCATAACCTTCCTTATTCTTTTGTAACAGCACAACAACGATAATACGAGGGGAAGCAAAAGAAAAGATAGAAAAAGGTGTTGAATAATCAAGGCTGACTAGCACTGGTTCTTCAGCAAATGCTTATTTAATTCTAGGAAAGGATTCCTGAAAATCTAGGCTCCATTTCACCTCGTTCCCCTTTTTCAGCATGTTTGTGAGACCTTTAACTATTTTAGTGTAGTTAGGTATGAATCTTCTCATAAAATTGATTCTTCCAAAATAAACTTGAATCTCTTTCTTGTTCCTAGGCAAGGGAATGTGACTAATATCCTCCACTCACTTAGGATCGATTTTTACTCCTTCCTATGCCACTATATGTCCGAACAATTTTCCTTCACTTAGATGAAATTGAGACTTCTTTAGATTAAGAGATAATCCATATCTCCTACATTTTTCGAAGGTGAGTTTCAAGTGCAAGATATGTTCTTCATCAGTCTTGGAGAAGACTACGATGTCATCTAAGTATACCACTACAAAATTGTCTTATTCCCCCACAAATACTATACCCATAGCCCTTTGAAACATTTCTCCTACATTTATAAGACCAAATGGCATACATGCATACATGAAAGTCCCCCAAGGGGTGGTGAATGCCATTTTCTTTTGGTCATCTCAGTGCACTTCAACTTGATTGTATCCTGAGAAACTGTTCATCATGGACATCCTGGCCAACACAACCACTTTCTATAATATGTAGTCCATCTTCGGCAGTGGGTATTTGTCTTTTAAAGAGGCTCTATTAAGGTTCCAAAAATCCACACACAGCCTTATTTCTCCATTATTTTTCCGGACTGGAACTAAGTTTGCTACCCACTCAGAATACCTTAGAGGCACTATGATTTTAGCTTGCAGAAGCTTCCTTACTTATTTCTCAATAGATGGGAGCATGATCCGGATCTTGGGGTGAGGCCCCCAAGATCTTAAAAATTGAAATTCCAAAAGAAAAAAGAGGAGAATGCCCAAAAAACAAAACCACAAAGATTTTTTTTAATTAAAACAGATAATAACTGCAAGGACTACATTGTGGTGGACCATCTGTCCTTTTACAAAATGTGACTTGTTACTTATATTATTTTTCAATTATAATACCACGGGTCAATTCCATGGGTGAATTAATACCATGGGTGGATGTCACAATACCATGGGCCAATTCCATGGGTGAATATCATAATACCACGGGTCAACTCCATGGGTGAATGAATACCATGGGTGGATATCACAATACCACGGGTCAATTCCATGGGTGAATGAATACCATGGGTGGATGTCACAATACCATGGGAAAATACCATGGGTTAATGAATACCATGGGTGGATGTCACTTATAATACCATGGGTAGATAAATACCATGAGTGGATGCCACTTACAATATGGGTAAATTTCATGGGTGGATGAATACCATGGGTTGATGCCATTTTCCATTCGGATCATTCCTCCCTACTTAAGAAGCAATGGACCCCATTGCGTGAAGTTCCTTCCTGCGAAGCCTTTTTTGAATATGAAGAGCCATTGAAGGGAACGATTTTATGTGGTCAACCCATAACCATGATGAACGAAGATCTGAGGATAGAGATACCCTGTAATGCTTGTGACCAACTGTAATACTGATAGTGTGTGGCCTAGCAAATGGACTTCGATGAAGTGTGGGTTTATGGATGACCCATAACCATGATGAACGAAGATTTGAAGATAGAGATACTCTGTAATGCTTGTAACCAACTATGATACTGACAGTGTGCGGCCTAGAAAATGGACTTCAATGAAGTGTGGGTTTGTGGATGACCCATAACCATGATGAACAAAGATCCGAGGATAGAGATACCCTGTAATGCTTGTGACCAACTGTGATACTGACAGTGTGCGGCTTAGCAAATGGACTTAAATGAAGTGTGGGTTTATGGATGACCCATAACCATGAAAAACGAAGATCTGAGCATAGAGATACCCTGTAATGCTTGTGACCAACTATGATACTAATAGTGTGCAGCCTAGCAAATGGACTTCGATGACAAGGATTTTGTGTGGTTGACCCATAGTTGTGATGTTTGTTGTTGATGAAGTAGCAGGTGCCTACATAGCCTGGGGTGGGAGGTCATGTCTCCAAATAAGCCAATCAGAATGCTTCTATGCTAAAACTATTGAATGTGAAGCAAGTGCCTACTAAAATGGGGTGGGAGGGCACGTCTCCAATGAGAACCTGCTTTGAATGTTGCTATAGAGTTAAAATGGACATAACTCGGTCAATATAACTCAGAATATTTATTATAACCTATTTTTGGAAGCAGAAGGACCACTTTGCATCTTCCCATGTGTTGGAAATCCTTATCTAGACACTCTGAAATCTCAGATTCGCGTTGCAATTTTTCTGGCGTCACAAAATTTCTGAAGAGATAGTTGATTTTAAATTAGTGATATCTCCCACATTTGAACTCTGATTCGACCCATGTTTTTTTTGAAATTGGGTGATTTTTCAAGAGGATATTAGATATACAATCCTTTTTCTTAAATTCTATACAAAAATTTCAAAAAATGATAAGGATTCGCCATCCACTAGTTGTCGTCAGAAAAACATTCTACAACATAGCCGATTTTAAATCAACGACATCTCCCTCATCCAGACTCTAATTTGACCGATATTTTTTTGAGTTTTGATATTTTTTCGTAAGGAATCTAGATTTGTTATCTGTTTTTATAAATATTGTACCAAATGTTTCATATCTGATCTACAAACTCGCCGCCCAAAAACATTCCAACATCTATATATATGGTTATATTTGTAATTTGTTGCGTTCCTGTTTAAATCCGGATCAGTGGTATTAGAGGGGTCTACTCTTTCTCTGTCTTTCCTTGCATGTCCCCAATAAGGTCGGGATATAAGAAGTTTGGGCTTGAATTGGTCAAACCTTTGCAAGACCAGCCTCGCAAATCCCAACGGCCTCCCATGGTGGATGAAAAGAAAGACAAGGGGGCAGGAGATCCTATCAAAATCTTGCTTGAAGAGGCCCTCGAGCAAAAAAGGAGCGTGATGATGGACAACTTTGCCCAGATCCTTCAACAGTTGGCTAGGGGTGACACATCTACTTCCATCAGCTACTCTGGAAGTGTCGCACCCTTTAAAGTACAAGTTAACCTTGACATTCCAATATTTGAGGGTCGGATAGATGCAGACGTCGTAGATAAATGGTTAAATATGTTCATAAGTTTTCCAACAAGGAGAATATTACTGGTGGGAAACCTACTACGAGCAGAAGGATGAAATTACGACCTCACTATTTTCAGCCGCACCCACTTTGGATTCATTTCGGACTGCCATCAAGGAGTAGTACTACCCTGTCGGAAGCTATGAGGATCAATACATAAAGTGGACCATGCTGTGGTAGGGAAGGGACCAAGATGTGTTGGAGTTTACCAATATTTTTCATACCCTTCGCACACAGTTTGGTATCAAGGATTTTGAGCTACATTTGGTACTCAAATACTGCGGCTGCCTACACATGTACATCTAGGAAGAGATTGAGTTCCTGAACATCTGATCACTCGGCACGACGTACTGATACGCTGTCAAAATCGAGCAGAAGTTTAAACAAAAGAAGCAATACTTTGGATCTGCAAATCCGAAGACCAAAGGACAAAGCCAAGGCGGGGTGACCTAAGACAACCCGTCGAAGCCGCAAGAAAAGAAAAACACCATGAAGTCAAAGAAGGACACAGGAAAGTGGTGCGAGTTCCATAAGAGCCCCACTCACAACATAGGTGAGTGTCAGACCAAGCAGTCGTTGGTGGCCGAGTTGAAGGCTTCAGAATCAGATGCATGTTTCGACCCTGAGTCAGAACTCGAAAAGGGGAATGGAAAAGGGAAGCAAATCATTGATGCGGAGCCCAGCGCAAATGTTGCTACCGCCAAGATATAGAAGAATTAGCCTGAAGATACAAAGGAGGGGGAGCATCTTTTCCACTCACAAATGTGGGTGAAGGGTTCGCCGTTGCAATTCATTATCGACAGTGGCAGCCAAAAGAACCTCATTTCAATAGAGGTAGTGAAGCGGTTGGGCCTACCGACTACACCACACCCATAGCCATATAGTATTGGGTGGCTTCACAAAGGACGAGATCTTTGAGTTCGCCAGCAGTGCCACCTTCCCTATAGCATTAAACCCTTCACAAACGAGGTATTGTGTGATGTTGCACCTCTGGATGTTTGTGATGTATTATTAGGTTAGCCATACTTGTGGAGACGACATGTTGTGTATGAGTCAAGGCCTCATGTTATCATTATTTATTTGTGTAATTCATTATACAGGATGCCAGAGGTAGCCCCACCTACCGCCACCTCTTTGATCACTGCTAAGAAAGGCAGCAAGCTCATCTCCCTGACTAGGAAATTCATTTTCTGTTTGGTTCGCTCCCAAAGTAAGGGGAAGATTATCGCCACATCCATGACCCCCGCGAAGGGTTCCTCCATGCAGCAACAACAACAACAGAGGGATACGGTCATGAAAGAACACAAGAACAACTTCTTCTGTGTCCTTCTTTGACTTCGTGGTATTTTTCTTTTCTTATGGCTTCGACAGGTTGTCTTAGGTCACCCTACTTTGGCTTTGTCCTTTGGTCTTCGGATTCATAGATTCAAAGTCTCGCTTCTTCTGTTTAAACTTCTACTCAATTTTGATAGCGAATCGGTACACCGTGCCAAGCGAGGAGATGTTTAGGAACTCCATCTCTTCCTAGATGTACCTGTGTAGGCATCCGCGATATTTGAGTTCCAAATGTAGCTCAGAATCCTTGATACCCAACTGTGTGTGAAGGGTATGAAAAATGTTTGTGAACTCTAGCACATCTTGGTCCCTTCCCTGCCATAGCGTGGTCCACTTTATGTATTTTTCCTCATATATTTTGATAGGGTAGTACTACTCCTTGATGGCATCCCGAAATGAATTCCAAGTGGGTGTCGCTGAAAAAAGTGAGCCTGTACTTTCATCCTTCTGCTCACAGTAGGTTTCCCACCAGTCCTTTACATGGGGGGTTGCTTTAAGAAGAGCAAAAATAATCTTTTCCCGATTGGAAAAATCATGAACAGAAAAATACCCTTTTAGCAGATTTAACCATTTATCTACGACATCTACATCTATTTGACCCTAGAAGATGGGGATTCCAAAATTGACTTGTACCTTAAAGGGTGTGGTGTTTCCAGAGTAGCTATTGCAAGTTGATCCATCACCTCTAGGTAGCCGCTAAAGGATCTGGTAAAAGTTGTCCATCATCGCATTCCTTTGTTGCTCGAGGGCTTTTTTGAGAAAGATTTTGATAGGATCTCCTACCCCCTCATCTTTCTTCTCATCTGCCATGGGAGGCCATCAGGATTTTTGAGGTTGGTCTTGTAAAGGTTCGACCAGTTCAAGCCCTAACTACTTATATCCTGACGTCGTTGGGGACATGCAAAGAAAAACATAGAAAAAGAAGACCACTCTGATACCACTGATCCGAATGGAAAATGGCATCAACCCATGGTATTCATCCACCCATGTAATTCATCCACCCATGGTATTTATCCACCCATGGTATTCATTCACCCATGGTATTGTGACATCCACCCATGGTATTCATTCACGCATGGAATTGACCCGTGGTATTGTGACATCCACCCATGGAATGGACCCGTGGTCTTGTAACTGAAAAATAGTATAAGTAACAAGTCAGATTTTGTAAAAGGACATTTTTGTCCACCACAATGTAGCTTTCACAATTATTCTCCGTTTTAATAAAACAAGTTTTTTGTGGTTTTGTTTACTGGGTGTTCTCTCCTTTTCTTTCTGACATTGCAAATTTTCAGATCTTCGGGGCCTCCCCCCCACAAGACCCATTTCAATATTTTAGACCTTGGGGTCCTCCCCCAAAGATCCGGATCAATGGCATCAGAGTAAGTTATGATTCCATGGGAATAAGGGTTTGATGCATATTTTAGTTTCAAATTTTGCAGTAATATTCAACAAAATTCAGGTATGTGCTACGTCCTCCATAGAGCAATTTCTTAGGCCAAGCGGGAATAATTTTTCTTTTTTAATTTTTTTTGCAGGAATGTTTTTGGGCGGTGAGTTTGAAAATCAGATCTGAATTTTTTGGTGAAAATTTTACTAAAATAAATAACATATCTGGATTCCTTGCAAAAAAATATCCAAATTAAAAGAAAATTCGGTTGAACCAGAGTTTGGATGAGGGAGATATTGCTGATTTAAAATTAGCTATGTTGCAGAAATGTTTATGATGACAATTCGTGGACAGCTTATATCATATCATTTTTTTCAACTTTGGTTCTGAATTTCACAAAAGTGATTGTAGATCTTAGCTTCTCTTGAAAAATCTCTCAATTTAAAAAAAAATGGGTCAAATCGGATTTCAGATGTGGGAGGTATCGCCTATTTAAAATCAGTTATTTTTTCAGAACTTATGTGACGGAGGAAAGATTGCAGTGCGAATGTGAGATTCTAGAGTGTCCTGATAAGGATTTCCAACACATGGGAAGATGAAAAATGGTCCTTCTGTTTCCAAAACTAGGTTATAACAAATATTCTGAGTTATATTGACCGAGTTATGTCCATTTTAATTTTGGAGTAGCATTCGAGTGGGTTCCCTTTGGAGACGAGCCCTCCCATGCTGCTTTAGTATGTACCTCCTTCACATTCATCAGTTTCAACATAGCAACATTCAGTTTGGGTTCTTTGGAGACGTGCCTTCCCACCCCAAGCTATGTAGGCACCTGCTACTTCATCAACAACCAACATCACGGTTATGGGTCAACAACACAAAATTCTTGTCATCGAAGTCCATTTGCTA
>APFE030098760.1:0-21582 GCA_000404065.3 Pinus taeda | reverse complement strand
TTTACCCATGGTATTGTAAGTGGAATCCACCCATGGTATTGTAAGTGACATCCACCCATGGTATTCATTCACCCATGGTATTGTGACATCCACCCATGGTATTCATTTACCCATGGAATTGACTTGTGGTATTGTGACATCCGCCCATGGAATTGACCCGTGGTATTGTATCTAAAAAATACTATAAGTAACAAGTCACATTTTGTAAAAGGACATATTGTCCACCACAATGTAGTCCTTGTAGTGATTATCTATTTTAATAAAAAAATTCTTTGTGGTTTTGTTTATTGGGCATTCTACTCTTTTTCTTTTGGCAATTTTTCATATCTTGGGGGCCTCCCCCCCCCAAGATTCATTTCAATGTTTCAGATCTTGGGGGCCTCCCCCAAGATCCCAGGATCGATCTACAACACGCCAAGAGTCAATACCACTCACAAGTGAGACTCTTGCAAATCGATTCCTGCAAAAAAATGAAAAAAGAAAAATTCTTCTGGCTTGGCCCAGGAAAATGCGCTATGGAGGACGTAACACATGCGTGAAGTTCGTTGAATATTTCTGCAAAATTTGAAACTCAAATATGCATCAAACCCTCATTCCCATGGAATCATAACCTGCTTTGATACCATTGATTTGGATCTTGGGGGGAGGCCCCCAAGATCTGAAAAATTGAAATGCCAAAAGAAAAAAGAGGAGAATGCCCAATAAACAAAGCCACAAAGATTTTTTTTTATTAAAAAAGATAATAACTGTAAGGACTACATTATGGTGGACCATCTTTCATTTTACAAAATGCGACTTATTACTTATGGTATTTTTCAATTACAATACCACGGGTCAATTCCATGGGTGAATGAATACCGTGGGTGGATGTCACAATACCACGAGTCAATTCCATGGGTGAATGTCATAATACCACGGGTCAATTCCATGGGTGAATGAATACCATGGGTGGATATCACAATACCATGGGTCAATTCCATGGGTGAATGAATACCATGGGTGGATGTCACTTTTAATACTATGGGTGGATAAATACCATCAGTGGATGCCACCTACAATACCATGGGTAAATTCCATGGGCGGATGAATAACTTGGGTGGATAAATACCATGGGTTGATGCCATTTTCCATTCGGATGAGAGTAAGATAGGATTGATCTGCTAGAGATTTTATTTACAAGGTTTTATCCCATTGTTTAGAGGAATCTTATGCTGGATAATGTTAGTATAAAATGTCTTCAAATAATCATAGGACCAAGCAAAAACATATTTATAAACTTTAAAGAGATTTAAATACCTTTGTTTATATTGCAAGGGGATATCTTTTGACAATTTGACCATCTGAGGTTCATCCTTCGAGCCAATATTGTAGTCTTCCACCTATTCATCCACTCCTTGTTCTGTAGGTTTCTAGGCTACATCGTTCTTATTGAATAGTATCTCCAGTGGGACTAAGCCACGAGGAATAATATTCCCCTTTAGTTTTAGGACTCTATGTCCAACAATTTTTTCTTCCCATGCAATTGTCTTTTATTCTTTCATTTTCTCCTCTTCTTGGTCGATTGCTGAATTTGAAAATTCTCCAACGAATTCTATAAAGCATTTGATCTTCTTTTCATCCTCAAATACCTACTAGTTCTTTACATTATTGGGTATAGAGGGTCTGTATCTGACTTAGAATTCATACGTCAGAAGTGGGTTTTGAGGAGGCTTAAGGTTGCTTGCAACTACAACAAGGGAATCTGCCATTTTGTTCCCTTCCCTGGGTAGGAATTGAACATTGAATGCCAAGAAGTGTTCCATCAAGTCCCACACCTCATTTTTGTATGTTCTTAATCTGGGATGTTTAGCCTGACACTAATTTTTTATTTTCTTTACCACTAGATCAGAGTCTCCATATAATGTCAGGCAATCAATATTCATATTCCTTGTTGTTTGTAGCCCAAGGAGTATTGCCTAATATTCTACGATGCCATTTGTTTCTTCAAACTCCAGTTTAAATGAAAGTGGGATCAAGCTACCCTCAAGGGATACTAACAACACCCCTGCTCCATTACCTTCTCTGGAATTACTCCCATCAAAGTATAATTTCCATACTTTGCCTTTGGTTTGTGCTGGTCATCTAATTGGACCGCTAGATGTACCTATGTTTCTTTTGAAATGATATCATATTCCTCTAGTAGCAGACATGAAAGATCACTCTCTTTCCCATATAAAGGAGAATCCTTTGAGCCCTCAGCTTTAGTAACTATTTTTACAAACCTTGACTCTCTATACAGTCTTCTTTCTTCCCCCACAAAGGTAGGTATGGTGGCATAAGTTAGATCTAACTTGATGGAACCTCTGATTTAGTACCCAAGGACCTGGATAAAAGCATGCCAAATCATGTAGGGATATCTTCTACCACTATATCCATTAGTACACTCTTAACAGGGATTTGAGCCAAGTTCACTACTAGGTCCTTTATCATTCCCAAGAATTTTACTCTCTTAGAATCGAAGGAGTAAAGGTCCTTATAAGGTCTAGTTATCTGCAAACCAAGTTGCTCCATTATAGTTAATGGCATGAGATTATATGAGGATCCTGAATCCAACATACAGTTGTGAAGAAAAAGGTCATGTATTACAAGGGTCACATAGAAGGGTGCAGTAGAGGGATCTTGCTCTTCGACATGAGGTCCAGAAACAACCATAGCTATTTATTCTTAAAGATTTAAAGCCATGGGATGGTGCTAAGGTGGATGGAATCATAAAATGGGATACTTGGGGTTTATAAGTGGGGTGTTTTAGGAGTTGAGTTAAAGGAACATGGATTTTGACATGTTCGATTTCTTTTTGGAGATTGAAAATAGTTTTTCCTTTCTCCATGTTGCTAGATTCTACTGGTTCTCTTTTTTTTCACAGGTTTGTTTTGAAGGGATGGATGGATTCTCCTATTTTTTCTCTTCAGTATTAGTACCATATTGACTTAAAGAGTCCTTAATTTTTGATACATTTGGATCTAAGGGCCCTTTTCCCTTATCAAAAGGTCTAGGGGTATCTTGGGGAGAAACACCTTCCTGTAGGTCTTGTTCTCTTGACCTTTTCCTTGAGGAACGAAGATTATACTTCCTATGCAACTGGGCCTACATGAAATATGCAAACTATTTACAATAGTCACCTATTTCTCCCTCATTCATCGTTGCATCCATATCCTGAACTTCTTCATGATGAGTTTTGATTTCTTTCTCCTCTTCTGAGAAAGAAGAGTAAAAATTCTCGTGCATTTCATGAGTGTCTTATGACTGTTCATCTAGATCATCCTCTATGTACAATGGGGGTGGAGGGATATGGTCAAGTTGTTTTTTCTTTCCCTTTGTATTATCTGTAATGGTTGTTGGGGATTAAAGCCCTAATTCGGTCCTTGAGAATTCTTTTTGGGGAGGCTTTTGTTTTCTAGTTCAAGCTTAACTAGTTTATGTGATAAGATCTTTATTAACTTATCCATTTATTTTAACTTTTGTTCTTGTGATTCTTTCACTTGACTAGAAGAGGACATTTCTTCTTTTCCCTAGGATCAATCTTGCCTCTCGACTTCCCCGCAGATGTGAAATTTTCCTCCACCTCTAGGTCATCAATTTGGAGATGGTCCAACATGTGGGAATTCCTCTCCCTTAGTGTAAAACCAAATTCGGATTCAAAAGCCCCCACAAATACTACCTGGGAAGCAACCTGTGGAGGTTTGATTTCAATGGGCAGGTTGTTCTATTGCTTGTTAAGCCTCTTTATAAATTCTGAGATATCTTCATCTGGTTTTTTCTTTATAGCATTAAACTCTGTTAGGATATATTCATGGTCTCTCTTCCCCCCCACTTCTGTGTAAAGGAGTTCTCCAACTCTTCCCAAGTAGCAATGGAAGCATATGGTAAATATTTGAATCACTTTCTAGCTTCTCAATCGAGGGATGGAACAAAAAGCCTTAATACCATGCCCAAATGCTCAACATTTAGATATGCTAGCAAATGCACATAAAATATCTATATGTCTCTATGCGAAGGTATCATGCTCTCCATTGAAATCGGGTTAGAGTTTAATGTAGTCTTCAGGCATGGCACTCAGAGTTTGAGGCAAGTCTAATGGAGAATAATTGTTTAGTAGGAATCTCGGGACCTCCATTTGTACTAATGGAGGTGGTGCTAAATGTATCGTGGGTCTTTGTGTTATGGCAACAACTAATAGCATAGATGAGCTGAGAATTATGGAATTGCTTATGTGATGAGTATGACAATCAGTGAGGATGGCTTTTCCCTTTCCGATCTCAGGGGAGGAGGAAATGAGAAGGAAGGAGTTTTAACTAGAATTTCTTCTTCCTTGACCTATGGTAGAAGGATATTGTGTATTAGATAATTTTCATAAGGGTAGGTTAAGACTCTAGGAGTAAATTATGAGCAAAGAATAATGGTGTGCTGAGAGGTGGATGAGAAGGCTTCAAGAAATGAGGATAATGTGGCATCAATAGCTGGGGTTTTCTCCGTCCAAACTCTCCTAAAGCTTAACTTCTCCGAGTTGGATAAAGATGGAGTTTTCTGTTGAGATGTATCTGAATGAGTGTGGGGTCTCTTAAAAGGCGGGATGATATTCATGATATTTAGATAGTGGAGTCGCCAAGGTGATGAATCTGCAATCGAGATATCTTTCCACACCTTAACAAAGAGAGTTTGAATGTCATATCCCATGGGAAAATTTCTCTTAATGTGATCCCCGACAACGATGCCAAAAGATGTTGTTGATTCTAGAGACAACCTATGGATTGCGAAGAGACCAATGCCTAGTACAACTGAATCTGGTGCATCTCTGATAATTCTTCAACGGATTTGAGGCACCACTTACAATATTTCTTACAAATAGAGCTTAGTTGGTTCAAACAACTTAGGGAAGACATAATCCATGAGTTATATCTATACATATACATATACATATACATATACATATACATATACATATACATATATATATACATATATTATATATATATATATTATATATAGATATATATATATTATATATATATATACTAATATATATGAGGTGGACAATGATAATAAGCATACAGATCAACATAGGCCAAAATCTCCCAAGGAGTTATAAATCATTTACTTTAATGTGAATGTGATAGCAGAAGATATAACGGAAGTAACCCATCATATAGAGCTCGAGATATCGAGTATTCTACACTTATCTGGATTTAGAAAGAAATGAAAACTATGTAGTAGTAATGGATGAAAAGACTCACGGAGCACATTAAATATTCAGCTTCCAAAAACTCATACATGCATTTTTCATTAACATCTTAACTCAAATGAATATATATAAAGAAGGGAACATGTATGGAAGCTACATAACGTGAAATATGATAAGAACATGAGAAACTATGAAATTAAAAAAGAAAGGAGACATACTGTAATCCCAGAATGAAGGAATCACCATTGATATGAATTAATATTCCGAGTAACACATATATGAAAGAATCAAAACGTTCTAAAAAATAACACAGAGTTTCTTTCCAAAATCATGAACCCTTTCTTTGTCCATCAAAATCACATATATAGGCCTCCATGAAGAAACATGACATTAGAGCGATATTCTTTATTGATTTGGTTCATCATGTCAAAAAAATCTTAAGACTTTAGCGTGTGTGCATGCACAACTATTTAACTAAAATGTATTGATTATAACTAATCAAAGTAAAGACAGTAACTAAAAATAGGATAACAATAGTTTAAAATGCCAAATCTTGGCATGATCTAAATTATTCTCAAGGACGGTTGGATGATGAGGCTTGGTGAGGCACATACGGAGGCCAAGCATGAACCGTTTGCACGATCAGTGGATCGGCGAACAATTCACATCTTTCCCACAATGCTTGAGGAGATAGAGGAGTAGCACTAAACTTCCTATAGTTAATCTTCAACTCAATCAAGCTTGCATGTTTGAGTCTACAACGAAAGAGACTTCTAACCATCCCAAGTAACTGAAAATCCCTTTTTAAGAAGTTCACTATAGTTGTCCCTTTTAGACTAGATGTTTTCTCGTGGTAGGACCTTACCTTACTCTTTTCTTCAATCATTTGCTGATTATACTGCTCCTGTGGTACTAGTTATCTATAAGACCCCCAAAGATTAGGAAAACCAGCCTGTAGGAGTCTATCAAATTATTCATTGAAAAAAGCCACATCCTTCTACAACTTGATGAGGCTCTGCTCTGCTTTGATTCAGGCTTCTTCCTTTGAAATCATCCTAAAAATATCCACAACTGCACTGGTATTGTTTGCTATATCCATTGGCCTCAACTCCTCTGCTAGCTTATCACTAAGGAAATGAATAAATTTCAATGCAAAATGGGAGTTCCTTATATGCCTCACTTTATCATTTATGGTTGATGTTTCACTTTCTGCAAATATAAACTTTTTCTCATGTATCAAAGTTATATGCCCCCAACTGATATTCATCTCTTGGATGATCTGATCCCATACCAACAGTCTGGCTTCAAGAAGAGACATATTTGCTTTGAGTTTAGCCTTGAAGTCCTTTATTTCTTGTGTGGTGACCTGTAGATCCTTAGTGACATTTTCAAATTTTATAATAGAGGCTTGCAACTACTTTTCCTTCTAACCTAACTGGGTTTTAGCAGCATCCTAATCACTCTGCATCTTCTTCAGTTCTCCTTCGGAAAACCAAAGCTCAGTTAGTGCCTGGGTGAAGTTATTAGTGGGTTTCTGAGGATATTCAGGCATTAATATCATACAAACATGGGAGGCAATATTATTTTTCAGGTTAGTCACTGTCTGTAACAAGGCCAATACCTTATATTTATTGTCAGCCATCACTTCCATTAGTGCCTTCTTCTCCATATCGACCTTGGCTAACTCCTTTGTTTTGACATGTTCATTGTTAGACATCTTTAGCTTTCGTCTCAGCTCTTCATTTTCCTATTGATTTTATTTTGAAACAGTTTCCATTGCTGACTTGTCTTCTTGATCTATTCCTAGCTTAATGGTCAACTCTTTATAAGACTCCTTCTATAAGAATATTTCTCTAGAGTTGTTTTTTTTCCATTTTCACCTTATTAGAGACTTTCTCTATATATGTTCGAGCTCTGTTGGTGCTCATGAGGTTCTTACCTAGATCATTGTATATTATCTCGCCAACTTTCTTGTGTAAGCTAACTTGCCTACCAAAGGGACATTGGTTAAGTTTAGGGAGACATCCAAATTCTCGAACTAAGGCCCTGTGGGTAGGTGTTATAGACATATTTGGGCACTGCAACCCCAATCACATATGTCCATAAACCAAGGGCTTCTAAACCCCTAAAGTGTTGTTTCATACTCTAAAGGACCAAGGTCAGCTGATTACATCATTTCCCAAAAGTTCTCCCTGAAAAACTACTCAGAACTGGTCAAAATTGGACCATACAGACTGCTCCAAGCTAAGGTTGCGATGCATATCACTTGCAACACACAAAGGGTGTGATGCATACTGAAAAGCCCTTCTGTAGGGTGCGATGAGCAAGAGTAGACAAATGGCAGAGGCAGTTTGCTAAGTGGAAACCCAGGGAATCTTCTAGAAACTTCCCCTGTGACACTTGCCTCTCTGAATTCACCCAGGGATGAGTACGAGATCATGAAATATCCAAGTGGAACCAAGAACTATCAGTGAAATGACACTAATCAAAATCCCAAAAGCTGACTCACCCACCTGCAAATATCTATATATGGATCCCTCATCCTAGAGATTTAGAGGCTGGAATTTTGTATTTTGTAAGGAAGTGCTGTTGGTTTCTCTGTGCAACATTGTATTGTTGGGTGATATAGCTTTTCATGAGGTGAAGAGGGATTTCATGCTGGGAGGATGGTGCTGGATCAGACAACTTGGTTGTAATCCTCTCTTCTACTACTTTTATCAATAAAGCTATTTGAGTTTTCCTCCATATACTTGTGTATCTCTGAATCTTGTAATTGTGTATGCATTTGTATGGTTAATATACATCTAATCCTATATTGTTTATGGTTATAGATCTCTATGTTTTGATGGTATTTTGCTACTTTGACTCTACAGGTTTTCTTTGAAGCGGGACAAGTGAGAAAGGAGTGGCAAAAGCTTTATCAAGGGAGAGAGGAAACAAGCAAGGAGACTAGCGAAAGACTGAGGTTGGTACTCTCTGCTTCTCTCTCATCTATCTCTCATAAAGAAAAACACAAGTGACTTTAAATTGTTTGTTTCTAAGATAGCTACCCGTCTTAGTGGGACTAGTAGCTCTGAATGGACACTAGTTTTCTTGATAACAAAATGGCGACTTCGCTGGGGAGTGAATAGTTTGTTTGTTTGTTCTATTTGTTTGCTTTATAAACTACAGATGGAGCCTGAAGTTAATCCAGCTAGCCTTCGAACTGCATTTTCTATGCAAGTGCAAAGTAGATCAACGTTGCTTCAGTCAATCTCCGAGTTTGTTTATGAACTGAACAACTGACTTGAAAACATCCTAAGTTCCCTGGTGGTAGCTCAAATAACCTCATTAGATCAGCCCCTATACTTTGTGTTTACTGTCTATCATTAGCTCAGCCTAAATCCCTGAACTTAACTGCAAACTGTGAGTGAAAACCAAGCTCAGTCTTGTCCCTGGACCATTGCACTGTCTCTCATTGGCAACCTGGATGCATTGCACCTCTCATGTGCTGAAGGTGATATGCATCCATGTTTCCCTGTGTTACAGGTGCGATGATTTAGTGAGACTGTTTCTGCCTCCAGATTTTGGTTTTTTCTTTATTGTCTTCAACACTATTCAGTAGTTTTGCTGTCTATGATCAGTATATCACTATTGAAACCTTCTTCCTTTACATTATTCAGCCTCCATTGATAAAGAATTGTGAATGTTTTTTATTTATTTTTCATCATTTATAGTTCTCCTTTGCAAACAATAGCTTAATTGAACTATCGTCTTTTGAATCGAAAGTGTCGCAAGTGTCGTTTTCATTCAAAGAAAAGAGTGTCGTAAAGTCTTCCTCTTTTAGATAGTCGATTACACTTTTACTATTGTATTTGATTTGAATCATCAATTCTTTAAAGTGTCGAAAGCAGTTTTCAAGTCAAAATTGAAAGTGTCGTCACAGTCTTCCTTTCGTTTAAATATTTTTTTTTTTCTAAAGTGTCGCTTTGAGGAAAGATAGTTCAGATCTATACTTAGTTTTTCTTTTTGTCATTCATACATTAAGGAAATTGAAAAACAAATACATGCATGTTCATTTTCATTTAGACTGCATGCGGAAAATGATTTAGGACAGTGCATCTTAGTGTGTGCTCTCTGCTCTATGTTGAAATAATTTTACTTATCTTTCCTTAGTAGCTAGGGTTTTCATTGCTAAAAGAAAGTAAACGACTGTTTATCATCTTAGATTGCATATTTAGGAATTGTATATCTACATCAAACGGTGAAACTTAAATGCAAACTTCTTAAGAAATATCAACTGTAAAATAAACCTCAATGAACATAAAAACGCTTTGGAACCTAACGCACAACATCTAGAAGTCTAGGCTAGAGACATATTCCGGTGTTGTAAAGTACTAGTACGGACTTGTGCTCCCACGTACCGTCAAGTATATATTGGGAGACCACAATAGGCTATATCCTTTATCCTTAGGAAGCTGTGTTTGTCGCCCTATCGATCACAATGCACTGAACACAGCATTCGGGAAGATTGACTGTCGTACGTAAAAATTATTCTGCATTTTTGTTATTGGTTTGGTAATCCCTCTGTCTAGATTTCCAGAGTAGTCACTTTCATTCCTTTTTAGACTCCTTAAAAGAGAAGGTCCATTTGAGCACTTGTCACTTCAGGCTCATTAAAAATCGAAGGCGACTAGAGTCATCTTTAGCTTTTTCTCGACTCTTAAAAATTGAAAAAGCAAGTTGTGTCAAAGTATCATAAAATTTATTTTAATTGGAATAACATCATTGTTCCCTCCTTGGTCTTAGGTTGAGAAAATGGAGTCCACCAATCAAGGATTTCCCCTTGGGGGAATCCTAGTCCTTTCTCTTCTTGGGGAGATGTTGGTGCTCCACACATCGCTACATTGTCCCTTCCAGGACTCACAATTGGCCTTCCAGTATGGATTTTCTCGACCTCTATCATTCAAAACACCATAATTCTGGAACAATCAACTCAGCAACCAGATGATACTAGAGTTACCCCCCAACCTTCTACTTCGTTTGTTTCTCCCTCTCCTTCTTCTTCTTCGCTTGGTGAAGCTAGTAACACTAAAAACCAAGTAACTGAGAAGAAGAAGAAAGGGAAGGAGAAGAAGAAGAAGAAGCCAATGGAAAAAGGGGGCAATCATGCATCGTCTGGCGAAAATCCACACACTGCACCATCCAAACCTAAATCTCCATGTGCCATTTGCAAAGGAGACCACTATCATCGAGATTGTCCTTACATCCCGCAGATCTTAAGGGATTGGTCTCCCCACTTGCACAATCTAGTGTCTTCAACCTCTGATGATCATGTTAAGAGTACACCGTCAACTAGTGAAAATGAAGTTAATGGACAAAAAGGAAGATCTAAATTTCCTTGTAAACTGTGTGAAGACGATCATGCCCTCCACCATTCTCCCTTCTTGGACGAAGCTAAAAGAGTCTTGGATAACCGTCCTGCTTCACTGCAGTGACTTCCTCCTGGATACAAGAAATTCTTGCTGTGTCCATCGCTAGTTGAAAATCTGACTGACATGCCTCTGTTTTCGGTCAAAGCATCTATCATTGAAGATAAACCCTCTGAGTCCACACCGGACCAAAGTCAAAAAGTTGAAATGGCAGTCGACCCAATCTCGTCTTCAGAGGGTCCATCTTTGGATGATACAGTCTCCAAAGAGAATGAGAACGACACCATTCAAATTCTTTTTGTTAACACAGAATCCGATGAACACGGGGGCAATATACCCGTTCCTTTACCATAGGAAGTAAGTTCATTAGAGATTCATCCGGCTATTTATTCGGTCCCTCCTCCAAGCAATCTAGTCGTTTCCTTCGATTGGAATCTACTAGGGAGACCCCGCCTACCATCTAATGTACCATTCTGAATCATAGTACAAGCTTACAGGATGATCATGGCTGGTACTATCATAGTTGAAGGGGCTTCATTGAGTATCCTTTCCTCAACTGTTTGGAAAGCCTTGGCTCACCATCACTTTTGCCTAAGATTTGAAATATGTCAAGCTTCAACAAAGGACCCAGTCGACCATTAGGGATCCTTCCAAATTTTCCTATAACTTTGAGAAGGAAAACCGTTTATTTGAACGTGATGGTAGTCCAAGGGCCATTAGATTACAATCTACTCCTTGGGCGTGACTACATTTACAGCATGGGAGCTATTGTTTCCTCACTCTTTCGAGTGATGTGTTTCTTGCATGAAGGCAGAGTGGTCCAATTCGTAGACCAACTTTCATTCCCCCCTTCAAACACAGCTACTAGTCAAGTATTGTCCCTAACTGGTCTTTTTTCATAAGGAATGTCTCATCAACCTCCAGTCAATCCACCTGATAAGCGCGAGTGATTTGGTGAATGTGACTAAACCCAGGGGGCATGCACCCCAGTCTGCTTCAGCAGGAAAACCCCAAATATAAGGTAGGTTTCCGCATAGGATATATGACTAGTTTGACACACCCATCCATTTAGGAGGATTAGACTGGAAAGGGATTCCCTCGTCAAAGGTTATGTGAGTGGAACTGACACCATTCACCTTTGTCTATTTCGATGGACAAAGCCAAGGAAGTGTTTTGTCTGCAAATGCGGATGAAACAACCTTGCTTTAATGCAAGAACTTCCATATGGTAACCTGGAAACTCTACTTCTACTTATACCTGGGGGCATGCAAACCTTTTGTACGCAAGTGAAAAGCAACCAGCGTAACTCTAACCCCAGAGTTTTTTACTAACTTCAACTGCTTAAGTTAGGTGATTGGTCTGATCAACCATTCACCTTTGCAAGGGCCAAATGGCACCGGTAAAGTAAAGGAAAGGTTTCCCATCGAGAAGCTATCCTACCTAACCTCAGTGGTTCTTTAACCCTAGGACAATAGTTGGTCATTCCTAGCTAGCATAAAAAAGGCTTCGTAGCAATGTTGCGCATGGGGCAAGCTCCCTAAAAAATGAACCTACCAATGAGAGACATCCTTATTATAGAACTAGCATGAGCAGGTTTACATGAAGTTCAAGCTCGTTAAAAAATAAACCTATCAATGAGCATATGTTCCCCCAGAGTTTAAGCTCATTAAAAAATGAACCCATCTTTTGGTAAATAACCTTTGTGATCGCATTACTATCAACTTTTGAGCCTTGGTTGTGTTCTTACCATCACCTCCACTTTTCAGCCGATCAAACGCCTCCACTTGATTGTTTACCCTTTTGAGGAACAACTACGACGAGTGATTCTATTAGCCACTTTCTTTACACTGCCATGATTGAAAATTTCCAAGCCATACCTGGAACCAGCTGCTACCCAAAAATATCACTTGTTCCTCAAAGACGAGTCTCTTTTAAGCTCTTTTTAGACTCGTAAAATATAAAAAGATTACCGAGCAATTGGCCTCTCCAGCTCGTTAAAGTGATTGGAAGTGTCATCCCTCCTCTAGATTTTAATCTTTTTGGACCTGAGGGATCATTACACAAAAAGATCGAGCACTTGTCTTTTTCAACTCGTTAAAGTGATCGGAAAAGCCATCCCTTTTGTATTATTTTATATTTTTTCGGACTTAAGGGATTATATTATGAAGAAGGATTACTGGAGTTTCCTTTCCGTATCTTTTCAGACTCTCTAAAACTAAAAAGGACCGAGTTATCTTTGTCGTTAAACTCATTAAAACAATAGCGACAAACTTATCCATGTAGACAAGAGCAAGTTTCACTGTCGCTAGGCTCACTAAAGCATAGCGACAAGTTTGTCTGAAGGGCAAATTATAGAACAAGCATATGTTATCCTCCTCAAAATTAACAAAAATAAAGAGGTACTGGTCAGCAATAACTGAGGAAAAATGGAAGAAAACTTGCATAACTTCATTGGTAGCAGGTCGCTCTTGAACATGACACTTTCGCTCCATCACCATGATTGAGTCGGGTTGGGTTATTTCGTTCACCAGTCATATCACCATTGGTCCTCTGTACCATCCATTTTTGGGGTTAACACTACCAATCCATTTCAGTGTCACCGATATGTTCAAGAGAAGTTGCTTAGAGAATTAACCAACCCAACTAACATCTCATCCACTACAATACCTTCACGCTTCATTCTTTCATGACTGCCACCCTGAACCTTGTATCACCATATCATTTTCACCTCCACAAAATCATTTGCTCTGTTTCGTGTCGTAGATGTGGGATTCATTAAGGCCCTCCTATGATAGGTCACTTCTTGTCGACATCAGCGCATTATCCAAGAAGTTGACTTAGGAACAACCCTTTTAGTACTTTGTAGCTTGCATGCCTCAATGGCAAGTTTCTCACTTCTGGCGACAGGTTTACATCAATAGCCTTCGACCGAAAGATTTTACGTGGTTTTTGACATCGACTCATATATTCACACCACGTGAATTTCACTACAGTACCTTGAGGGTCATTATCATTATAGGTGATTCCTCTCGTGCCTATTAACAAATTACATCAATGGCTGGTAATCAGGCGATGTATTTCCATGTTCGACACTAGAACATCTTTTCACATGGATCAACTTGTACTCCGAGCAAAGATTGAATGAGTTTGAAGACCTCGGATCTAGTTTCATCCATCCCGGCTGCAATATATTCAGGAAAATAAAGACATCAAATGTACATCATAGCTGCACAGATAATCATCCAAGCCAAGGGATGATGGCTCTACCAGAATCATCAGTCTGCCACACAGACGGTTGTCTGTCCTATGTACATGAAAATGAATTTATAAAGCTGAGCATGGGAATGCCCGTCTCATCTAGATCATGAAAATATTATGAAAATAATGTATTATATTGTATCTTATTACAGGTCACCTTCCAGTTCGAAAAACCTCGGATCCTCATGATAAAGCATTTCATCCGACATCAAAAGATTTATGACCTCATGCTTTAGGGGGCAATTGTTATAGACATATTTGGGCACTGCAACCCCAATCACATATGTCCATAAACCAAGGGCTTCTAAACCCCTAGAAGTGTTGTTTCATACCCTAAAGGAACAAGGTCAGCTGATTACATCATTTCCCAGAAGTTCTCCCTGAAAAAACTACTCAGAATTGGTCAAAAATGGACCATACAGATTACTCCATGCTAAGGGTATGATGCATCTCACATGCAGCACAAAAAGGGTGAAATGCATACTAAAAATCCCTTCTGTAGGGTGCGATGAGCGAGAGTAGACAAATGGCAGAGGCAGTTTGCTAAGTGGAAACCCAGGGAATCTTCTAGAAACTTCCCCTGTGACACTTTCCTCTCTGAATTCGCCTAGGGATGAGTAAGAGATCATGAAATCTCCAAGTGGAACCAAGAACTATCAGCGAAATGACACTAATCAAAATCCAAAAAGATGACTCACCCACCTGCAAATATTTATATATGGATCCCTCATCCTAGAGATTTAGAGGCTAGAATTTTGTATTTTGTAAGGAAGTGCTATTGGTTTCTCTGTGCAACATTGTATTGTTGGGTGATCTAGCATTTCATTAGGTGAAGAGGGCTTTCATGCTGGGAGGATGGCACTGGATCAGACAGCTTGGTTGTAATCCTCTCTTCTACTACTTCTATCAATAAAGCTATTTGAGTTTTCCTCCATATACTTGTGTATCTCGGAATCTTGTATTTGTGTATGCATTTGTATGGTTAATATACATCTAATCCTATATTGTTTATGGTTATAGATCTCTATGCTTTGATGGTATTTTGCTGCTTTGACTCTACAGGTGTTCTTTGAAGCGGGACAAATGAGAAAGGAGTGGCGAAAGCTCTATCAAGGGAGAGAGGAAACAAGCAAGGAGACTAGCGAAAAACTGAGGTTGGTACTCTCTGCTTCTCTCTCATCTATCTCTCATAAATAAAAACACAAGTGACTTTAAATTGTTTGTTTCTAAGATAGCTACTCGTCTTAGTGGGACTAGCAGCTTTGAATGGACACTAGTTTTCTTGATAACAGCAGGGACTGTATTGATGGATGTTGTAGTCTTATCCTCATTTCTTCTTTTTCCAAGTCCATAGCAGTTAGCACTCTAGCATGGCGAGGTGTTAAATTAGAAGCCATTTCCTTATGCATTCTCTGTGTGACCTTCCTGTTGTTAACTTGAATATCCATTCCTAGAGGCCAACTTGACCCTGCAGCATTGGCACTACCTTCGAGATATGGGATAACTACTTTGGTTCAGGATGTAGGGGAGGCTACTGGTGGACTCTCCAGATTAATCTAAAAGCCTAGGAGGTCAGTCATTGGTTTCTCCAGCTGTATACCCACTTTGTCTTCTTCCTAATTGTTATCGGGAAATCTAGTGTCTATTCAGAACTGTTAGTCCCACTAAGATGGGTAGCTATCTTAGAAACAAACAAACTAAAGTCACTTGTGTTTTCCTTTACGAGAGATAGATTAGAAAGAAGCAGAGAGTACCAACCTCAGTATTTCGCTTGGCTCCTTACTTGTTTCCTTTCCCCTTCAATAGAATCTTGCCACTACTTCCTTACTTGTCCCGCTTCAAAGAGCACCTCTAGAGTCACAACGACATAATACCATCAAAGCATAGAGATCTATCACTGTAAACAATATAAGATCAGATATATATTGACCATACAAATTCATATATCAACACAATATTCAGAGATACACAAGAATATGGAGGAAAACTCAAATAACTCTATTGATAAAAGTAGTAGAAGAGAGGATTACAACCACTTGGTCTGACCCAGTGCCATCCTCCCAGCTTGAAAGCCCTCTTCACCTCATACAAAGCAAGATCACCCAACAATGTCTTCAAAGAGAAACCAACAACACTTCTTTGCAAATTACCCAATTCCAACCATTGGATCTCTGGAATGAGGGATCCATATATAGATATTTGCAGGTGGGTGAGTCAGCTTCTGGGATTTTGATTAGTGTCATCTCTCTGATAGTTCTTGGTTCCACTTGGAGATTTCATGATCTCTTACTCATCCTTGGGCGAATTCAGGGAGGCAAGTGTCAAATGAACAGTTTCTAGAAGATTCTCAGGGTCTCCACCTAGCAAACTGCTTGTGCCATTTGTCTGCTCTCACTCATTGCACACTACAGAAGGGTTTTCCAGTATGCATTGCACTTTTTGCATGTGGCAGGTGAGATGCATCGCACCCTTTGCTCTGGGCAGTCTGTATGGTCCTGTTTTGACCAGTTCTAAGTGGTTTTTCATGGAGAACTTCTAGGAAATGACGTAATCAGCTAACCGTGCTCCTTTAGGGTATGAAACAACACTTTTAGGGACATAAAAGCCCTTGGTTTATGGACATATGTGATTGGGGTTGCAGTGCCCAAATATGTCTATAACACTATCCCTATTCCTATTCCTGTTGCTGTTCTTGTCTTGGACTTTGAATTCTTGCCTTTTTACTGACATGTTTTTCCTCCTTGTTATTCTCCCCTGCCGAGTTAGCAGTCCCCTTTTATGCTTTTCCCGTGCTGATTGGTGATTCAGTATCCATCTCTGTATTAAGAGGCCGGGAATCAAAGTTAGTTTTCCATTCATTTTCAGGATTGGGAAGCTTTAATATTTTCTCTTCTTTGGGCAAGGATGCCTTAGGGGTTGTAATTCCAAGTGTCTCCCATTTTGAACTCTATGGATTCAAGTAGGGTCTCAACTACTTTGAAGGCCTGCCTTGTGTTTACCACAAAAGGGACTATAGGTTGTCCCATTTTAAAAATGTCATCTTTCTTTGTTGGTACAAAGTGGAGCAGGTCTACACTAAGGAACTGTCAGATGAAATCAAGGGTGAAGATCCTCATAGGAATGAACACTGGCAGATGATATGGATGAAGTTAACAACCATAAACCTGAATCTTTGTGTAATCCTCATAGAGGTACCAATATCTTACAACAAATTCCTTGTTGAGTTGGAGGAACTCTTTTTCATGTGGGAAGATTCTAGGAAGCAGAGTCCCATGGATGATTCGGTATGAAATGGCCATGAAGCTAGACATGAATTGAGAGCAACAACCCAAAACAGGTCTTTTTCTCACTGAGATATTCTAGTCAAAGACAAAAATTTTCTTCTTGTTGGGAGCAAAACCTTCAAGGTCCAAACATTGAAACTCTTCGACATGGGTATATAGGAACAAGTATAACAATAAGTTGTAGAAGCAAACATAAGAAGAGGCATAGAAATATTGGAGCTAAAAGCAAATGGCAACTGATAGGTATACTGGGATATTGAGTACGCAATTAGACTACTACATTTTATGTAGGCACCACAAGGTGGCTTTATTTACTCTCTGAGTCTGAGAGGTATATTCGCCCATTAAATAGGCAATTGCAACCAAGATGGGTTGAACTAATTTCTAAAATAGAGTCATTGGGAACCACTTTTCTGTTGGAAGGGTTTTGACTTTAGGAGCAAGGATTTGGTCTAGGAAGGACTATTGTTCCTTAGGGGGGAGGGTAAGGAAATGATGGACTAGGGTAGCATCGGTGAATGTATGCATAGTGGAGGAAACAGGGAAGATTAAATCTATTTGGATTAAAAGCGGTGTTTTCTCCAGGATTTTGGCTCCTGAGGTAGAAAAAAAATAATTCAGGTTCTTTCGATATGCATTGGCTAGCCAGGACATAAACTCGGGGAAGAGGTGAATCGAGGGCATAATTTGGAAATACATGCCAGAGTCAACCACCCTAAAATGATGCTCCTTCCTCACATGGTTGGAAAATGCTTCATAGTAGAGGTCGGTATGTTAGAATGGGTAGGTAGGGTATGCAATTTGACACTCGGAGTCCATTAAGGGCCCGACACCAATGGACTTGACTTCACGGGTGCTAGGGGTTGCAGGCGCCACATGCTTCATTTTACTTAGTGAAACAAAAGTAAAAAACACAGGAGGTCAGGGTGTCAGGTTACTTGGAGCCCCTAGGAGCGTCTAAAAGTGATTTTGGAGGTGGTCCTTTGCTTTTGGGAGTACGCGAAGAGGTAAATCCTGTGTAGATGACAAGATGGGAGATATTTTTATTGAGCTCAAATAAAATTTATTGAGGAGGTCAATTAGGGTGATAAGGGTTTATATAATAGAAGGACACAATTGTACAAGTGGCAGATTTGGTAATGGGTGTAGGATGGCACATGGTGGTTTAGGATTGGTCTTCAATAATGGGCACAAGATTCGGAGGGGAAGACAGACCAAAGTTTTACATTTACCTTATACATTTTACCTTTTGCCTTTGTTCTTGACAAGCTAGTGAAAGGAGTCCACCTAGTGGGTGGTTACCATCACATTAGGACAGACTGTACTAAGGTCGAAATAAGTCCCTCACCGGGTGCTAGAATCAATCATGACCATTAGATTTATGTTGACCTTTCAATGTCGGGGCTCAATTTTCCATTATCTCGCACGCATGTTCACCATCAGAGTTGATACATATGAGCAGAGGGCACGAATGAAGGGTGATCCTATTTGGAGAAGTGTGCCATTTATCTAAGGGCTAATTAAAATATATCATCAGACCTTTGAGTTATCGGAGTTGAGATTAAGTCTGAAACCTTGTCCACAATGTTAGAGTCGGTCTTGAGCCCTCCATCAGTGATCAAAACTCTTTTCATTTTTCATAGGTAGGTGTCTCATCGGTGTCAATTTTTTGCATCCCATTAGGCATGCCATAACCCTGATGGAGGAGCTGATGTGTTTATACCCCTCTTGGCATTGCTGGTTTAAGTCATTTCAGTTATGAAATCTCTTTCAAGCTTGTCTTGTCTTCTCTTCAGGTCAATTTCCTAGGTCTAGGGTTTTGGTCAAAAATATTACAAGGTCATGTGTTTGAAAGTCAATGAGTGTTCAGTAAGCCAAAGTGATGATTGTAAAGGTGTTTCTTCTAAATTTTTTATCTGGTACAATTAATCTTCACCTTGGATTTAAAAACCCTGTTTTTAAAGCCAAGGTCATTTTTCATTTATTTGTAAAAAGTGATGAAATTTCAAAAGTCTTCAGTGAACAAAATGCAACCCTGGTCCCCTTGCCAAGGTCCCTCAGATGATCTACCTACAAAAAGAATCAAGCAAAAGCATTAAATCAGTCAATTTCAGGACAAAAGGAAACCACAAAGACAACAGCATGTAAAGTTCAAAGGTGTCATGAGAAAACATTAGAAAGTGGGTTTTGGGCATGAAATTTTTTCAAATGAAACTTATAAAGGCCCAAACTCCCTCCTTGCACTCTCATTGTGTATTCATAACCCTTGCAAGAGTGATTGGGCGCACTTCCAAGTGAATTGAGGAAAAATCGGGCTCAGGTCAGGTGCGCGACTGGTCAGGATAGGTGCGCGACTTGTTGGGAGGTGCGCGACATGTCAGAGGGTCTCACATAGTGGAATTTTGCAACGGGCGCGACACGTTGAGAGGGGCGCGACATGTTGGGCGTGTTGCGTGACATGTCAAGCTAGCTTCCCCCAGCTCATTTCAGAATTGCTCAAGCCCCCTTTACTTCATCAAATTGCTTGAGGTAGGCCCTTCAAACTTGTGAATAGCTGCTGGATTAGTTGGGAAACATCATGAATGTGCTTGTAATAATCAAATTGGGCAAGAAGAAACACTCCATATGGCTGTTTATAAATTTGTAAAAGGTGCTAGGGTTTATTGCTGTTTCATTGTTTCCCCTTGGTCCCATTTCATTTTCCCTATATTTCCATGTCAATTTCCCTTTTATATTTGCAAGGAAATAAACCCTACCCCGTTCCCTTTAAAAATAAAAAATCAAAACCCTAACCCTACCCCTAATTATATCTATGTAAATACATGAAATTTGATAATGCATGTGCAGTGATGTTTGCAGTGTTCTTCCCTAATTTCCCTGTTTACATATATCCCATTTTCCTTGTAAAAATATAAACCCTACCCCTCTCCCAAAAGCATCAAAAAACAAAGCACTCAAACCCTTATCTTGCTGCACCATATGCATGAGTAACCGCAAGAAATTGTTGGTGAATATGTAGAAAGTTTTGTAAATTTTCCCTATTTTCCCCTGTTAATAAATGTATGCATATTCCCATATGTTTACTTTCTATACATGTATTCCCATATGCAATGATTTTTGCAAATGATATTCCAATATTCCTGATTATAAAAATGTATTCCTATTCACCATAATTGTTCGCATATTTTCCTTAAATTCTCTGTTATGTTCCTATATTCCTAATTCCTTGTAAAAAGATCCCTCCCCTAACATTTCCCTCATGTCCTTGTCCCCTTGAAACAACATAAAATTCAGCACTTTTACAGGCAGAAACAACAGTCCAGTTTGTCCACTTTGCTCCTAAACTATGTCAGAAACCGAAACTTATGAGCAAAGTGATGACCAATCATCAGCAGAAATTGAGGAACAGAGGCAGCCACGTAGGAGTGGTAAGGGTGGACATCATAAGCGAGAAGAGCCCACCTCTTTGATAGAGTTACAAGCTTGTCCTATAGTCGTATCATGTTTTCAGTATATGTCTTGCTACAAATTTTGCGAGAGGATCTCTCGGATTCAGCACCACCGAGATTTCGCCCGCCTTTTTGTTTTACATTTACATGATGGACATGTCAACCTTGCAGGGGTAAACTTTATACGAATTTGACACCCGAGGTGATCTCACAGGCTACAGGGATACCTAATGTTGGTGAGGTGTGGAATAAGCGCAAGTTGTTAGATTTTGTTTTCTTTGAGCCTTATGTTCGGCCATCATTCATGAGACATATGGCAGGGGTGTTTCCATTCAGGTTTATCAGAAGCGAGTATGCTCCCATGGTGAAGCTCAGTATGCATTATTTTACTTGTGAGGGAATATTTTCACTGGTGTACTCATATCACATTCACCTCTTGATGCATTTCACCCGAGTGAGGATGATGAACATCCCGGTTTTCTTATTTTAGAACATTCAGAGGATGGTGCCCACGTTGCAGAGGAAGACCCTGGCACAATAGTACAGGAGCCTTTACCATCATGGTTTGATTCAGCTAGTAGTATTGCATCAGTTGACTCAGCAGGGCATCTCATGGGAGGAGTTCATCTCTCGTGATTTTTTCACAGTACCATCACCGCCACATCCTGAGGTTGTTCACGAGGAGGGAGGACCATCACATCAGCATGACATCCCTGTTACTAGACATGTCAGCTCTTTACCTCAGGTCACCTATCAGAGAGGGCCCAAGGGCCTTATTTGCAGCAGCTCGGCGAGTAACTTTCTTCCACACCAGGTGGATAGGGGTCTCGCCTTCTCAATCAGCACCGCGGAAGGTGTTATCTTCCACATTCCAGGTGGAAGGGCCCCTCATTTCCAAAAAGCCACACGGTAATCAGAGAGGGGCAAGCAAGCCCATGATCGAGGAGAGATTGTCAGGGCGA
>APFE030098748.1:0-15662 GCA_000404065.3 Pinus taeda | reverse complement strand
ATCATCCTTGTACAACACAGACCAAAAGGTAGAAGTTTGGAGATACATGATGATATCACCGTACCAAGGTTTGAGAGTGCTAATCAGAAAGAGAGTCTTATCAGTTAGCTTCTCATCAACACCAGTAGGGAGAGAAGCAGATGGAAAAGAGAAAATCAACTAAGCACATACAAGCGATTTCTTCGATTTGGCAGTAGTGAACACCAAATTGAATTCTTGGAGGATGAAAATCAACTTGGAATATTTTCCCCCAAGTAACTGATGAATCAGAATATAAGTCATGGGGTTGCAATCAGAAATCATGGTTGTAGTGCAGAGAATATAATGCCGAAAGCATTGGACAACCTGAACAACAACAAACGCCAATTTCTCGACATGAGCATAATGGGTCTCAGTGTCGAGGAGATTGAACTAAGGTAATAAATGGCATGTTCATGAGCTTCTTCATCATCTTGCACCAGTACTGTAGCAATAGTGCTAGAAGCTGTAACTAGATAGAGGAAATAATTACGATGATAGTTCGGAGGGTCAAATAAAGGAGAATTAATGAGGACCGCTTTTAAATCATCACAGGACTTTTGGGTAGTCTCATCCCAACAAAATAGAGTTCCTTGCTTAATAAATTGGGTGAACCCTAAAGCTAGCTCAACATAGTTAGGCACAAAGTGACGAAGCAAATTTGCTTTCCCTTGCAAACTCTGAAATTGATGCAATGAAGAGGGAGGGGGTAGATTAACAATAGCCTAGACTTTGAAAGGATCAAGGTGAATACCATTCTTCGAAAAAATAAAATTGATAAGTCGTTTGGACTCATTGCAGAAGAGACACTTATGCAGATTAAGAAAAATGTTATAGTTTCTACAACAAAGAAATATTTGTCGAAGGTGATCAGGATCGTCATGCCACTTACATGAATGAGTAGGAAGATCATCCAAATCAGGTTGAATGATGTTTTTAATGTCATGAAAAGCATAAGACATCACTCGTTGGAAACTAGCCCCAACATTCTTAAGGCTAAAAGGGAGCTTATTATATGCAAAATTCCCCCATAGACAGATAAAGGTGGTCTTGTGTTGATCAACGGGTGCAATGTTTATTTAGTTATGACCAGAAAAACTATCCATAAAGGAGAAAATATCACTCCGAGCACATTCATCTATAATCTTGTCTATAAAAGGAGTGGGATAATTGTCCTTCGGAGAGGCACGATTAATGTCATGGTAATCAAGACAGACCTGAATGGTGGCTTGTTTCTTAGTCACTGGTATGATATTGGACACAAAATTTGTCAAATATATAGGATAAATAAATCCATCTTTCAGAAGTTTTTCAACCTCTCCCTTGGTGGCACCTGCTTTTCTAGGGTGCATAGGGCGCAGCGATTGGCGAACAAGCTTTGTGTTAGGATATGTCAGATTTCATGGATGACTATACTTGGGTCAATGTTGGGCATTTCCTCATATGACCATGCAAAAACATCTCAAAACACTTGAAAAAGATGAGTATAAATCTTAATCTCATTAGGAGAACAATTTACCCCAATATGAACATTTTCAACGATAATAGGATTAACAGAAATGTCAACAGGCATCATTTAGGTAATACTATCCATGTTCCCCTCTGACCAAAATTCATGGTTCAGGATAGGCACCTGAAGTGGTTGAGTCGGGAAACGAGAAGAGAACTTCTGAAGACAAGTAGACATGACTCCCTAGCCAGGTAATAATGAGTAACGATGATGAGTATCATTCCAAGGCGCTTCCTCAAGAGACATAATTTCCATAATACTTTCATCAGTAGGAAACATGTAGATTAAGGGATTAGAAGAATTCAAAGAACCAAGCCAAGGAGATTCAGAATATGCATCAAGACACGTACAGAGAGTAGTGTGATCAATAGATACCAAAGATGAAGCTGAAATAATCTCCACATAATTAATATCGATGAGGCGGCTTCGTGACATGACATCACCCCATGAATCAACTTGATTAGGAGGAGGAATGACCCAAGGATCAAACTTAACCAAGATCATGTTGACTAAGGCAACATGTAGAGGTGGGAGAATAAAAATGCCCATTGAGGTGGGATCTTTGCAAAGTCAAACCCCCACACTCTCATATGGATCACTGGTGTGCTTCATGTAAGGAACATTGTCATTCAAGGATGAAGAGGCAAAGAAAGACAATTGATTAACTGCAAATATTTTCCCTTGGTGAGGAAAATGGAGCACACAGAATAAAGAGGAGGCTACAACATGCATAGCATGGGTCCACCTCCATTTGAGTAAATATTATAGTTAATATTTGCATCAACAATTTCTACTTCGACATTAACTATCTTGCCTTCCAAGGTACTGGAAAGATTAGGAAGGAAACCGAATGGTCGAGAATCGCATCCATCAAAGGCTTCCAACGTGTTAGGCGATTGGTTCACTGTAGGAGACCCAATTTCCTTCCAATAGGACATAGACATGATGTAGGTAGAAGCACCTTCATCAATGACGGTCCTGTTAATCATATTTTCATTAATGACCACCTGAATAAGAAAAGAAATCTAATTAGGTAAGCGTGGAACATGATTTTCCATATTAAAGAAAATGAGATTGGAATCAGATGGATCAACACCTCCAATGGCTGATATTAATGATTTTCACTAAGAGGGACAGATTTGAAAGACCTCTAGAGTAGACACCGCTGATGGCGCTTCAGCCAAATCCTCAACAATATTATAGTGCTGAGCTACTCAAGCATTTGGATTATATGAGGACTTTTGCAACACACCTTATCAAGGTGGTCGGACAGTGGAATCAAGATTAGGTCACTCTATATAGAGAGGATCGGAGGTCGACGGGACAGAGGAAAAAGGGGTACTTTCACTTTCTTTCCTTTCTGTGAGGATTTGATAATCTTTAGATCTAGTAGCCACATTTATAGGCATATTCATCATAAAAATTTGGGAACCTGCACAAGCAGAACAATGAGGCTCGTCTACCATTTGGGTCTGCTAGGATGGAAAGGATTCTTTTAAGATAGCCAGGGTCCCTTTAAGAAAGCGACTAAATTCATATCGTCGGGGAAAATCCTTTGTGTAATGATCCTCCTCACAGATGAGGCATGGACACTTCAGCTTTCTTTGAGAAGCATTTCCAGCAGAAGATTTAGGAGGGCCCTGTTTCAGGGCATCCTTTTTGGCCTTGCCTTTGCCCCTCTTCTTACCCTTAGAGATTTTGTTTGGTATGATAGACTGGACAACATGAACCTCAGAGGTTTTACCGGGACCAGACGAATTTCTAGAGGGACTATTAGAACCATTTTTCGAGACCATTTTCTTCTTTGAAGAAGCTTTCACAGGAGTCTGAGACACAGAGCTAATCACACTGTTAATAGGTGGTGAATCCAAAGACTTCGATGTTGTCAGATCCGATGATGGTCTCAGAGCATCACATAACATCTCATACAATGTGCCAAATTATGAATAAATGAGGTCTAAATACTGAGCATGGGTGATAGCTTGCTCTTCGATAACACATCCACGCATGGCTATGTCCTTAGAATTTTTTTTTACGAATGATTTTGTGAACCATTCTATCAACAACTGATTAGAAATTTCAAACTTGATTAGGCAACATCGACGTCTCCATTCATGGATGTGATCGGAGATATGGGTCGCAGTGTCTTGCTTAAGTGACACAAGCAGATAGGTGCCAGTTTCATAATGAACAAAAAGATGGAAATGAGTGAGGAAAGCCATAGCGAGAGAGTTGAAGTCACTATAGGTACCTCGAGACAATTCGATGTACAATTTCAGTGTATCCTCTATGAGAGTCCTTTAAAAAAGTCATAGATGGATAGAATCATCGACATACAAATTGTAGGAGCACCAAAGGTGATATGTCATCATGTGGGCTTGTCGATCCTCCTTCATTTTCCCTTCAAATTTGCAAAAATTGTTCAGAACTTTCATTGAAACTATAGGCGAGTAAGGCGAATGAAGGATAGGATAATTAGTGAGCCTTGACACATATGGAAGTTATAATGTAGCCAAGAATGGAAATTGTGTATTAAAAGGCATTTGGGGCCTTTGGGTAGACCTGAACTATACAATCCATCCTTGTTGGTAAGGATTTTTCCCCCACACTGGAGGCTTTTTTCCATATGGAATCTGATTTTGCCCCCATTGTAGGTTACCTTGCTCATAGGGAGGATTTTGCCTTGGGTAGGCTTGATATTGTCCTGTCATAGGCCATTGATAGGCATATGGGTTAAAAGGTTCTTGAGCTTGTTCACCTTGGATGTAAGGATTTTGGAACTGCTGACCCTAAACATACGAATTTTGAATTTGTTGCCCTTGGACGTAAGGATTTTGAGCCTACTACCCCTGGACATAAGGATTTTAAACATGCTACTGTAGGGGTTCACCTTGACCTTGCAATGGTTGACCTTGATCTTGAATAGGATGTCCTTCCTAATATGCATATACGGCCTGCTACTGCAAAGATTGGATTTGCTGCTGCAACAACAGACCTTGTGAAGATGAAGGTTGGTAGGACTAATGAACAAATTGTGTTTGTGGCTGCAGAGTTTGCTATGATCATTGCAAAGGTTTCCCTTGTGGCTGTATCAGTCGTCCTCGTTGTTGCAATGCTTTCCCTTGCTGTTGTGAAGGTTGTCGTTGTTGCTGTAAAGATAGCTAGATAGTTTTTGGATAGTTCCCAAATTGAATCTGGCCATACCCACTAGGCACAGTGGATTGGCTAGGATGAACATAAGGTCCAACTTGAGGAATGTAAGGAGGGGTAACCAAGACTTGTGAACCATATGGAATGTAAGCCAAATGAAACAGAAACTGAGCCATGTATGGATACTAGTATGGGATGTTACCTGACCCGAATGGATCAACATGGTTAGGAATAGTGTCATAAAAAGGTTGATTCGTTCCAACCATGTGAGTTTGTGATCCACTCAAATTGGTTTGTCTTGACATCATGGAGATATTCGTATTGGGCCCCCCAGGTGGTGGCACAGTCTGTCCACTTACTAGAGGGGTTGAAGAACTTATCGAGACCTTACTTGAGACCGTCGGTTGAAACAATGAAATAAGTTGAGACAAAATGGTAGGTTGAAGTGGAACTGAAGTGACTGTAGTTCATACAATTGGTTGAGAGGTCATGTTCTGAATGAACAAATCTAAGGTAGGCATAGCAATGGAAGATGAGACGGGGTTCTGATATCATGACGAGGCACTAGGAGTGCCCGAAACCAACTGAGCTAGAGACGTATAATCATGCGACAATAAGGGATCACTAAACTCAAGATAAACGCTAGATGGGGTGCTTCCCATATAAGGGAAACCTTCTAAAGGGAACTCATATGCCTTCTCATCACCCACTTGAGGAGTGTGACTAGGATAAAATTCTGAATGATTTGGAGAGGAGACTGGGATTTCCCCTTCTGACTCCATAGAAAACAACCAATGACGAGCTGAGGATGAAAGAGGAAATAACTCCAAAAGGACACTAGGTTGATCGTACGGACTATAAGGATGTTTTGGAGATACCACAAAGGGGTCTGTAACCAGTCCTTAAGGAATATCAAAGGTCTGCGAAGTCTTGGGAGTTTGGATAGGATTATCAGGGGATTTAGGGCCAGATTTGTAAGGTGACCTAGTATCTGAGGAAGGAAGATGAGAAGAAAAAGGATGAATATTCAGGAGAATCCCAAGATCAACACCTTGATCCTTAAGCAACTGTGGGTTCAGGGAAAGCTTCTTCAGATGAGCTTCCAAATGAAGGAGAGGAAGAGGAATCAGGCAAATTTGATGGTTTAGCCACGACGACTTTGTACAAAAGAGAAGAGATATTAATTTCAAGGCTTTCAAAATATATTAGGGATATACTCATGATGTGGTCCAGAATAAGACTATCAGGAATGTGATGTGATCGTGGGAAAAAAAAATTTGGACGTTGAAATAGGTTGATTCCTTTTCATGTTTTAAGAGTCAAGAAAAAATAAAAGATGAATCTTCTCACTTTTAGTTTGAACGAGCTTAGAAGGACAAGTGCTCGATGATATTTTAAATTTAAAGAGTCAAAAAGACCAAAATGACTACTCAGGATAATCTAGGAAAAAATGATTACCAAGTAATCGTGAATTTTAAAATACCTCCCAACGAACTGAGAAGTACATGCAGGAAATCTCCTTGAGTGTTGTGTTTGGTGTATCACGTTTACAAGGCAGCAGACTCAGCTTCCTATGGACAAAGGATTGCAAACCTAGTGGGGTATCACTTTATATGCGTGATGGTACGAGAAGCACAAGTCTGTACTAGTGCTATCTAAAGCTGAAGCTAACGACAACTACTAGGTTTAAAGATGCCAGAACACGTCTCTAGCCTAGTCCTATAAATGTGAGTGTTTAGTTTCAAATGCACCTTAGGTTAATTTAATATATTTTAAAGGTTTATCTTGAAATTAATTCTCAGATTTTAGTCCCTATCGATTTCACCTAAAAAACTCTTATGTGCATCTATATGAGACAAAACCCTTTCATATCGATTAATGCTTACACTAATTGAGAGAAGAGAACATAATCAATGCAACAAAAAAGGAATCGAAGTTAAGATGACTCTTCACTACTTCGCTTTTCAAAACGAAATAATGAAAATTCTTTCCACCTCCTACTCTTCCTATCAAATGCAGTTCAACTATACCTTTTAACAGTAAAATAAGTTCACTTCATTTCAAATTCTCATGATGATGTAATTCTAGTTTTCAATGATGCTACTTAATGAAACATATCAATTAGACAAACTAGAACGATGTATTTTCTTCAATGGAAAGGTAAAATGAATCTCTCACATAAACATTTCAATCAACATTTCCAAACACCGAAACATTAATCAAATGCAAAGCACGATAACAAGAACTCCTTTAAAACTAAATGCAAATATTCAATCAAACCAAACTAAGCAATGTAATCTATGCTCAGAAAAGATATGTTTAACAAGAGAAGAGAAAATGAAACATTTCACTTGTTCAATTGAAACCAAAGCAAGATAGATGCAAGGACTAAAAAATGAAATGCATGAACTAGCACAATCAACAACTTGACTTGATGAGAAGACAAGAAACGAAATGGACAATGACCTAGACATCCTAGGGACACAAACCATCCAAAAACTCATAAAATCAAGTTATGAAATCTCAAAGCAACAAAGCAAACAAGCCAGGGAAAATAAAGTCAAACAAGCCAAGAATCAGAATCTATGAGGACAAGACACATTGGCATTGATTTAAGAGAAACCTTGATTTTAACCTATTGATATTGGCATAACTGTCTATCTAGAAACAAGCACCAGAAGGGGCTGTGGCATGACTGTTCAAGAGGATCTTGTGCTGATCAGCACTACTGTTAGAAAATTAATAACACTCATTGAGGGATTCAAATAAAAAAGAAAAATTTCCATAAACCAAAACCAGAACTGTCACTATAAATTCAAGAATCAAAGCAGAAGATAACATAAAATAAAATTTTCAAAGGAGAAAGAGTGAAACGATAAAAGTTGTCACAAATCGTGAAATGAAAAACAATCCAAAGAGAGGGATAGATCCCTAGTATGGTCGCCAATTTATGGAGTAGGAAGATTCTCTCTGCAGACAGAGACAATCCCTTTAGCCTAGGGGAGAGGGTTTAGGCACAAACAAGACAATTTGACATAATTTCCTTTATATTTAAAATGGACAAGATCCTACCTCTTGTATCAGTAATCCTTGTTTGATGAAGTCCTCGTGTCTTTGCTCCAGCGATCAACTCCTTAATGCTAATCAAGCACCTGAAACAAATAAAAGATAAACAAAAGCACAAATGATAGCATACAATATATTCAACCTACTTAAGAAGCTAAGGAGTCTTAAGCTACCCAATAACATATGCAATTGATATAGGACACAAAATATCAGTTGTATTATTATTATGACAAAAATAAAATAACAACCTTCGCCTTAGCATTGCAGGTTTCTTTTGACTTGTCTGGGTTTTAGCACCACTTTTAGCACTCAAGATTCACCTCAAAGAATTGAAGTTCAAGCCTTCTTCCTCTTTTCTCCAAAACAAACAAACTACAAACATATTCTCCCTTTACAAGTGTAAACTAGAAGGCTAAAGCTATTAATATTTTGTTGGTTATTCAAGCTCCTTCATTAGCTCATTGAGGATGAAAGAGGAGGACTTTATATAGTTTGAAAGAGGGGAAATGGATCCTCTTATGATGGGAGAGGTCTTATCCCTTTGGTTTTTTCCATTTTAATAGGGGAAAAGAGCCCAAATAGTCTCTCTCATCTCTATCTCGACTAACAATTTACCAAACATCCATTCATGAAGATTTTAGACTTGAAAGCATCAACTCCATTTTTAAAAACTTGCCAAAAGAGGGTCAATGCAGATGATGAATGGATTACCAACACCATGCAGTGCTTGGCCCAGTGTTAGACTCTACAAATCGGTGCAAGGAAGAAACTCGGTGATAGCGCCGATCATGAAAACTGAGTTTGAAGGAATATTATTGGGAAATGATGTAAGAGTGAAATGTTCTTCATATGAAGGGGAATGTAAAGACATGTTATTCATGATAGGAAAACACATGAGGGTTGCTATAGATTTCCTCAAGGATCAGGGAACGGGTAGTATAGGGACACTAAAAAAGTGTTGTGTGACAATCACCCAACTTTTATTTTGTCAATAGCTTCATTAGATCTCTCAATCGATTCCTTTTGTTCAAATATAATTTGTGTAGATGGCCATATTTCTACCATCGCTTCCTCTATCCTTTTCCAAATGCTCTCTTCAACATGTGCTAGGGTATTACCCATGGAATTTTCCTTTTCCATCTATTGCAATCTCTGGGAAAGAGTCCAGGATTTCTACATCTCTATCATGAGAGAATTCTCATATCTATTTCTTTGTTCCTCTAGGCCTTTTACATCTTCTATCAATTTTTTTAATTTCTTCTCCTTGTATCGACATGTTTTCCATTGATTGAGCTAATTTAACTAAATAATTTTCAGTTGAAGAAGAAACATGTGATGTAGAGGAGGATTTTCCTACTATTGTAGCTATTGTAGGAATGTCTGTTTGAAGTAGTGATACAACAGACACTGCATCAAGAGGAACCATATAAAGTTGAAAAGTATGTTCTTTCTCTTTCATCAACTTCTCCATTTATGCCTCCATTTCCTTAATCTGTGCACTCTGTTCCACCAAAAGCTTCAACATTTCTTCTTTCTATATTTTTATTTCTCCTAATACTTTTTCCTGGGGATCCTCATTGGCAGGAAGCTTCAATTGCTTCTTCAGGGATGCTATGTCAACATTGTTTTTCTTAATACTCTCTTCCATAGCCTTTCAATTACTAGATCAAAACCTGCTTCGATCACCATTTCCTCTAAATATTTAATTATGTTGTCTTTGGCCAAAGAGGAAACTTTCTCAAGTTTGAGCTGTGATTGAATATTGTTCAAAGACAACTGTAGTTTTGAACCAGTAGGGGTAGTTTGTGTGAAGGTTGAATAAGCCATTTCTTCTGTTTACCTATGCATGTCCATCTAATATAGAGGATGTACATCCTTTGCCTCAAACTAAAATGTCGTCTTCTTGAAATTAGATGCTGATTTAGGTCGCAAAACCTATGCCTGTATGAATGACATTTGCACTCTCCCTTTCTCTATGTCATAGGCCGAAATGAGTCTGTGTTGAATCGAGGAAGACTACCTCCTAAATTAAGCATAAATATTATCATTGTGGGATTCATTCCTCTGTTTAATTTCTCTGTATATCTAAAATATATCCAGATGCCTTTGTTCTATAAATGAATCTAGTGTACGAGGTGTTGTAGCTATATTCTCTTTGGTGTTTGAAGACGATGGAGAATCAATGGTTTTTCTCACAAACTTTAAATTCTGAAGGCAAGAGAGCACAATAGTACCCTATTTTTCCTCCAATGACGAGAAATCTACCTTGGAGCTTGTCTTTGTCTTCTTTGAGTGGATCTTGAATTCCTTGATTGAGACTTCTATGGCTGAAGGGGAGTCCTCCTCTCTTGGTCTTTCCTGAGTCTTCTCTCTAGGGGTAGGAGTGCAGTTTTGGACAACACCTATTCTTCAGCGTCTTGTAATGTGCTCTCTACCAAATCTTGTTGATTCATGTATTTTTCAATCTTTGGTCTCTAGGTGTGCACATAGGGGGATGCCTTTTGTTCCACCCTCAACTTAGAAATTACCCCAAAGGGGTAATAAGACCATGTGATGCTAAGGGGAAAATTCGTTTGTTTCAGTAGGAGTCTTATTGCTCTATTGTTACAGATAAATGGCCCTACCTATGTTTTAGATTCTGAATCGGGACTTCTTCTTAGCTGAAACAAAGTGAATATTATTTGATTGGATTATTTTTCTGATGTACTACAAGGAAAATATCCTTAGAGGAAGGTACTTAAGCAGTTTATAGTGTGGCAACTCGAAGAGATAAACACTGATTTCTATAAATGACTGGTATAAATACCAATTTCCTGTCTTTACCTACTCACTAAGATGCAACACCTTTTGAATGTCCTCATTGATCCTTGGAATTTGTTGGCCACTCACCAAACAAGTTGTTGGATATACAAACTAATCTATAAAATGTTTGAACCTGTACTCTTGTGAATGTCTTCTAATAATTGAAGTCTAATAGATTATGGAATGAGTCTCTCCTTGCTGATTGAATTTCTACAGTACAAAAGGAAACCTTTTTGTCTGGAAGAAAATAAACATATGGATAAGAATGGAAGAATATCTGAACATTCCTTTAGTTAAAAAATGAAGGAATTGTTCATGTATTACATCTGTAAGAAAGTGACCATAATAAAAGATTACTGATAGTCCTTTTTTTGTGGAAAGGATGGATAGAAAGCCTAAAATAAGCTCATCTACCCATTCATCTGAGAAGTACCCAAGTAGGCAAGACAAGACAAAGATGATATGTTTGGTTCTGTGGGGGGAAATAGAAGAGGGATAAGGGGAGTTTTTATTGGGCAATTGAGAATCTTATAGCTAGAAAACTTCAAAAATCGTGGATCCATAGGGAAAAGTGAGCTTTCAGTAAATTTCTTGAAGAGAATCAATGGAAAAGGGAGTCAAGGATTCACTATGTGGGACCTGCAACATTTGGTTTATATTCTCAGGGGTAATGGTGAAAATGATTTCACCCTTAGGGAAAATTATGGCACTTTTACTTGGGAGAGAAGAGGGATGGAACTTGGAAGAATTCAAGGAAATAATAGGATTGGGGAAAAACAAACAAGAATATTCTAGATTTCCATAGCCCAATTTCATCGGACTGGTTAAGATAGGTGTCACAAAATCAACAATGTAAATTCGAAGAGTTCGAATTCATAGTGTCTTTTAGTAATTTTATTGTCCTTGTCAGCTAAGGGAATGTGGTCTATATCCATAGAGGGATAGAGCATCGAGTTTAGCACAGTGGTATTGGTTTTGGGTTTGGGAGCCATCATGATAGTAGGATGGAATTGTAGAGGATTAAAAACGGAATTGCAGAGGGCAACTGTTAATTATGGGGGAAGAGAGTTTGGAGGCAATTCCTCTATGAGTAATAGTTGATAGGAAAATAGAAAGTAGGGATTCAATATCATTATCACAGTATAAAATGAGGAAAGAGTGTGGTTGAGGGAGAGAGTTAGGCTTTATATATTCAAAAATGGAGCGGGACCATTGGTAAAATGGTTGTTTTGGAGAAGCATTTACTCAGGTATAGGATGAATCGCACTGGGAGGGGAGTGGCAATGGAAAAGGGCAACGATTGATTGAGGTCATGGCATGTAATAGGTGGATAGGGCTGTTGGACTGCTGGCGGGAAGGAGATATGTGGAAGTGGGGGAGTTGAGGTGGACCGGATGTGGAGGGTGACGTAACCAGGAGTGTGTATTATGGAGGGAGTGGTGAAAAACCACTTTGAGAGGGGGGTGTGAGTGGTTTATGGTATTGAGGGGAGGTACAAAATTTTGTGATGGTGACACATAGTGGTGGGACCAATGGGGAGAAACTACTTTTTGGACCCCCCCCTCACCGGTGAAGGGAAACATGGCCAGGGGGGGTCCGAAAAGACTTCAAAGATGTCAGATGAAAAGTAGATTGTGATCGGGAGTGGGGAGATCTCGAAGCTTTAACGCTAGTGACAAATTGTCCCATCGAGCACATATTGTTACAATAAGGTACAAATTTCAAACAAATAAGACCATGTTTTAAAATGTTTCATAACAAGTTTAATTTTCCCCTAAGCTAACTTAATTAAAAGCAATTAGGGTGCATTTAGGAGTGAAAACCCTCATTTATTCTACAATTTAAAGGACCAAACACCTCTTCAAAACCAATCTAACAATTACATTAATCAAGATTACAAAGTTGGATTAATTTATTCACCTAACCTACCTAATCTAATCTTAGCCAAGATTACACTATTTTGCTAAGTTATTCATTCTAATTTAATTAACATAAATTGAAATTTCCTTGATCTTGATTAAACAATATGTTCAAGCAAGAGGAAGTATTGTGGCATTTTAAACAAGTTGCACACAATTTCATGAATTAATTCTCCAAAATTATTGTACTATCAGTGGCACTTCAACTCGCATCACTTTCAGATTTTTCTTTTCTGTGGGGTTCTTTTATAATTTTTTTCTTTTTCTTTTTCTTTTTGTATTTCTATTTTTTAATTATATATACCCTCTTTTCATTTTATTTTTTTCATTTATATGTATTTTTATGGAAATAATTTGCAATATGCAATATTATTTACAATTTGAAAAACTGAAGGAAAACATTCAATCATGAATTGATCCTATAAATTATATGACCCTAACAATGGCTCTAGCTGGGGATGGCACTCTCCTTGTGATGTGTCAAGAACAGTAGACTAGTAGCCTTGAACCATTTTCTTTAGTGTTTTACTGAATCTAATTTTTTTTTTGTAGTTCTTGTAGTTATGGTGGAAAAACAACTAAAAACTTAGGGCCTTCTCCATAGGATTCAACTTTCAGTGATAAGCTACCCCAACCATAACGATACAAAATAAATGATATCTACAATGAGTGTGATAAAAATTGCTTTTATTCCTAAAAAAGCATAATGTTTCAGCATCCTCCCATTGACAAGTCCTCTTGGTACCACTATTCCATCCATGTCCTTCAGAACAAATGCACTATTACCCTGTAAGCATGGATTATGTAAGGTCCCATCCACAATTTATCAAACTTACCATGCTTTCTTCTTTCTTCACTTCTTGTATCCCATTTCAAAACATGATTTCCTATCTGAAAATCATTCACCTTAGTTCTTTTGTCATATATCTTCTTGATAATTTCTTGGATTAGCTCAATTTTGTTGTGAACTTTTTCTCTTGACTGCTAGAGATGAATTGTTTGGTTTATTCTCATTTGTAGAACATTTCATTCAAATTTCGATTATTGAAGCATTTTCAAAACAAGATTTTCCAATGAAATTGGAAAAGTAGCATCCATCCCATAACTAATTGGTATGGAGAGATTCTAGTTGACTTCTTAGTTTTAAGTCTATTTTCCCATAATTAATTAACAAGCTTGTTATGGCATGATTTCTTGCAATCCTACACCAATTTTTTGATAATATTAATTACAATTTTGTGTGGAGACTCGACTAGTCCATTTCCTTGAGGGTAATAGGCCATAGAATGTCCCAACAATATTTGATATTTATTGCAAAGTTCCACCATCCAATTTGACATGGATGTTGTAGCATTATCTGTAATGATTTTAATAGGGCATCCAAATATTGAAAGAATATTATTCTCTAGGAATCTAATGATTACTTCATCAAAGGCTTGTCTAGTAGGTATGGCTTGAATCCATTTGGTAAAAAAAATGTAAGAATCCACTTATGTTGGGCAGAAGAGGAGGGGTGAATTTCTCCTATAAAATCTAGACCCCATTGTCGAAAAGGAGTTTCAATAGATATGGGTTTAAGGATAAAGGCAGTAACTTTCTTTTTCCCTCAAATATTTGTCATTTTTGACATGAGGTGACTTTCTTCTGGACATCAAAAAAATAAGGTTGGCCAATAAAAACATGATGTTAGGATCTTGTTGGCAGTAGTCTTCTCGTACAGGTTTCCACCATATTCTCCTTGATGACATTCATGCATCACTTTATCTGCTTCATCTTTCAACAAGAGATTTAGTAAAATCCCAACTGTATCTTTCCAATACAGATTATTATCCAAAATAAAAAATTTCATAGTTTTGAGTTTAAGAAATCTAGTTTTCGTTTTAGTCAAACCAGGAGGAGCTTGTAAATGATGTAGAACATAAATAAGGTCTGCATACCAGGGAGAGGTAGAAAAAGACTCTTCTACTTGTGGAATCGCCAACTCTTTTGATTCGTTGAGTATAGCTAGAAAATTTATATCGAAATCATGTAAATTAGATTCAACCATCAATTTAGCTAATCCCTAACCTTTGATGAGATTCGTAGGTTTCATTTCAATGTAATATTCTAAGATAATGGCAGTACATTTACCTATTTTTCCATCAGGATTTTTTTGTGTTAGAATGTATTTTACCACAGCATTTGGAACAAAGGAAATTATATGTGAATGGTTTACCTTTGTATATTTTCTTAACATGTTTGTTATATTCTTTAAAATCTCTGCTAGATTACGAATGAATCTCCTCAGAAAATTTATCTGGCCAATAAAAGATTGAACTTCCTTTACATTTCTAGGGGGATTTATTTTTAATATAGCTTCAATTCTACTGGGATCTATTTTGATTCCTCCTTTTGAAATGATATGTCGATTTCCTTCTTGTAAACCAAACAATGTTTTCTTTGGGTTGAGGGGAATACAAAATCTCCTACATTTTTCAAAGATTCTCCTTAGGTGAAGTAAGTGTTCCTCATTTGTTTTCGAAAAAACAATGATATCATCAAGATATATGACTATAAATTGACCCATTTTCTTTGCAAAGGTGAATTCCATGGCTCTTTGGAAAGTAGCACCAGCATTCATTAGACCAAAAGGCATTTTCACATACATGAAAATGCCCCAGGGTGTAGTAAATTATGTCTTTTCTTGGTCATTGTTGGAAATAATACTGAGAGGGGGGGGTGAATCAGTATTGTCAGATCAGTAAAACCTTTCCAATTTCATACACAGAAACATATACGCTACTTCAATTAAGTTAACCCGCGTGTACACGCTACTGTGTCTAATGCAACTTGCGTATATCCAAAGATCTTATAATTCAGTTAGCTTAATATTTAGTAGATGCATCAGAACATTATTAACCATATCAACAGTTAACAGGTGCAGTATAACAGAACAGAACATCACACAAAAGCCACACACATGAACACCATGATATAAGGTGGAAACCCAATGTGGGTGAAAACCACCTGCTGTAATTCGTCTCTTTCTTCTTTAATAAGAAACCCCTTTTACAATGTACTGGTGCAGTCCTTTACCAGTACGCAGGCTACAACCTGCAGAGGGCTACAACCCTCTTAGCTCTTGTACTAGCCGATCCATTTACTAGTACGTAGGTGCTGACCCTACAGAAGGCTACAACCTTCTTTCATTCAGGGAC
>APFE030098743.1:0-12160 GCA_000404065.3 Pinus taeda | reverse complement strand
CATTATATATTACATTATTTGCAATTCTGTACAGTTGATATTCTTACAAATTGTTGCGTCACACTGACAACAACCAACAATAGTCAACATATGATGCGTATAGCATCTAACATGTAGGCACAATTCGAACCCGAGTGGGGAGGGCATTATTGCTCCGTCCCAACCACTTGGGACACAACGCGGGTACATATATACATGGAATGGAATAGCGCAACTAATTGCCTCTCCAAAGGAGTGCATATGGAACAAGGACTTTCGCAGATCTCGAAGTAACAAGACAATGACGTTTTTTAATTTTATCACAGGGCTTTCATAGAACCATTCGAACCAATGGTTTCACAATGATTGTTGAACAAACTCTTTTTTATATAGCACAATTATTCTTAACTAATATGACAATTTGTTAGACATAATTATTTCTAAAGATTACAGGGTGAAATTTGTTTTATTTCACCATTTTTTGAAGTAATATTTTGAAATGTAATTGACCAATGTGCATAAATAAAAAGTACTAATTTTAGTTAGAATTCAAGAAGTTTCAAAGAATACACACAGAGATGTGTATATGCAAAATATAATTTTGTATAATTTATAAATGCAATAAAATTATGTTTTTTTTTTTTTTGGGAAAAATGGCCAACATTTACAACCATTGTTTTTTTCCTAAGGCCATTGGTAAGGCCTTGAGAACCATCAGTAGTGTGCAAAAAGTTGAAATGTTATATATATGACACTCATAAGATAAACATTCATAAGATAAACTTCATAATAGAGTCCATATCACACTTGCAAGCTAAATATTTCCTTCGTAGGGTTTGTGTAGTGGTTGGAACCCAATGCATGGTCCATGAACCACAAAAACATCTTTTAGTCCCTAAGATATTGGTTTTTATCCTTAAACTATGGGCTTTTTCAAGAACCATCTCTAGTATGGGAAATCTTGTAATGACTCCCATATGACCATGGTTAAGCCCACGAAAATAATCCTTGATACACAAAATATTTTAATGGCCCTCGTAACTCACTCAGAGGCTAAAGATCATGGGTAGTAGTTTGCGCCTCCTTTTGTCCCATGTCCCTTGAAGCTTCATTTAGGTCTTAGATCCTTCTTTTTTCTCCCTCAATTATGTTTGAGACCCAAGATCCATATAAGTATACAAAACCTCCAATTGAATCCCATATCTCGCTTAGAAGTCAAAGGTCCCATTTAAAGTGTCTATCTAGTGCTTTCAAGCCACATTCATGGACTAGATCCATAAAATATTTACTTAGGACTCGAGGCTATTTAGATCATCCCTTTACCATGGCCAAGACCTCAAAATCCATCCTTGGTACACACAATATTTCATGATTGGAGGCGTATGGCCAAAATGACTCATTAACATAGATCCTTTAAATATGAAAAATATAAAGACAATTTAATGTAATACCTAGAACAATATTTTGTGCATTAATTATGCATGTGACTTTTGTAGGTTTTTCTATTCTTATAGCTTATTTATACTATCCACGATGTCTTTAGGCTTCAAGGAGCTCACATAAATTGATAATATAAAAAGTGGCAATCGGGTGTGTAGGGATGCATACAAAGAGGAAAATGTGCAAATTTTTAGAAACACACATGAATTCTAAATTCATTAAAATCAATCCTCCATGAAATGTCATGCATGCTTACCAACTCAAACTTTTTAGGAATATGCACATATTGATAAGTAGAAGTACGTGTGTTTTTAAATGTGCACACATTCCTAAGTAGGACCATGTATGCACTTTAGAGTATAAATGAAACTATTCAAGGCATCCTTCTTAAGCCCTAAATGAATAGAAGCTTTATCTAGGACCTATGGTTCGTATTTCTTCCCCTAACCATGTTAAGGGCCACATGACCCATACCTAGTGCTAAAAATGTTAATCTTACTTATATACCTAATTAGAAGAAAAGGATGCCATTGTAGGGTCATTTATGGTGGTTTGTGGTGTCATTCTTGGCCTTAGAAGACTAGAATCTTCCTTTATGACCTAACTATTAGGTTTGTTCCTCTAACCATATCCAAGCCTTATAGACTCATACTTAATGTTCAAAAGCTCATAATGCTAATTATCCTCATCTAAATACATATGATACCCTAGAAAGGTCCTTTATGGTAGTTCAACATGTCATTGGTGGACTTACATCCCTAGAAACTATGTAAGATCTTGAGAGGATGGGGTGGTGTTTTGAGGCATCTTGTTTGGTCCTGAATCCTTAGAAGATTTATACTTCAACTAAGGCTTGAGTTCCTCTTGACCATGTCAAAGACCTTAAGGCCCATATCTAATACTTAAAAACCTTGTGAGTGCACTAACATCCTTTATTAGAGGCCAATGATACCCTCTAGAGTTCATGTGTGGTACTTCAAAGAATTGTTCATGCCTCTAAATGCATTAAAGCTTTCATTAGGACCTAAGGTACATCCTTCTTCCCTAGATAAGTTATAAGGCCCTGAGACACATACACACTGCACAAAACAACATGAAACTAGTTCAATTTTCTCGATGCTCTCGGGGTTAGGTAAATGTTCAATTCACTTAACATTTAACAACCAATGAAAATTATGCTTTAATTAATTGACAACACATAAAGAGGGTTGTGAATGGGGCCAACATTAAAAAATTTCAGTTTGTGTTTGTATGCACTAAAATTTGACATGGTTATAGTAGATGCATGAGTTGATGGTATGGGAGGGTTTCGAGACTCAAATATGACTCACACAAAGAATTGAACAAAATTATAACATAAATGCCAAAGAAAAGAAAATATTGATTAATTTTTATTGTCCTTATCACGTTATGTATTTACTAGCCCCATCGAGGGTTAGGCACTCAATTGGTAGAGTACCCATTGTCAAAGCACTTTAATTTTCTATTGAGAGGTCATGGGTTCAACTCTCTTGACGCTCTCGGTGTCACATAAATGTTCAATTCACTTAACATTTATCAATCAAAAGAAATTATGCTTTAATTAATTGTCGTTGAACAACGTCAAAGGTTTTGAATGGGGCCAATGTTGATTTTTTTTTGAGTTGGTGCATTGTATGCACTAAAATTTGACATTGTTAAAGTAGATGCATGCATTGATGGTATGAGAGGGTTCCAAGACTCAAATATGACTCACACAAAGAATTTGACACAATTATAACATAAATATTAGTGACAATATAATTCGACACATTATAACATAAAATAGTGACAATAAATAATTAATATCATGAGACTTGGTAAGGTAAAGGGAATTTTGGGTGGTTCAACCACCCATAACCAATCAATTTTATGTCACATCATCTTGATTTATTCTTGTATTTATTCACAACCAAAAAACTTACAGTTGCTTCTCATGTGGGTTCTTGTAAGCAGAGACATTTTCTCAGACTTTCCCTTTGAGCCATCTTGTTCTTAATGGATTCATTCATACCTCCTCTTCATCCTACTCAGTTTTTCATGTTAAGGCAAGATGGCTCAGGGGAATTGTTAAAGAAGTGTTTTTAAATGGATTCACACCTCTTCCCTTCATCCTCAGCTTTTCATACAGCTGGGGCTTACTTGCTTACTTGCCTCCTGGGCCAATGAGATACTCCAGACCCTCCTTCGCACAAACCCTACTTCGCACTGGGGGTTTACCTGCCTTCTGGGCAAATGAATCATTTATTTTTTCAAGATGCTGTGGCATGTTCTTCTGATACTCCAGACCTCCTCCGCACAAACCAGGGTAGCTATATTGATAGTGCAGACCCTACTTTGCACAAACCAAGGGAGGGTTTCGAGTGTCAATATAAAACCAGGGTAGCTATGCATGATGACTAATGCCTGTCCACACGCGCGCCGTCTTATTCAAGGATTTCGGAGTCACCATAGCGACGGGGGCAGCGGATTCTTGCTGCTTCCGCGATTTCTTTTTCGAAGGGTTTGAAGCCAGGACTTCTTCTTCGGCTCGGGCTGCTATTCAGTAAAGTCATAATCTTTAGCTCTTTTTGCGGCTGCGAACCCTACGAAAAAGAAACCGCAGAAGTAACGAACTTCTTGTGAGATTTTTATCAGTCTGTGTAGGTATGTCTTCGATGAATGTCTAGCAGCAGGGAAATACTCTGTGTGGCTCTCGGGCGGCCCCTCCGACGCCGAGCCATCGAGACAACAACTCCTCCTCTGTCACTACAGTTAATAACGACGCTTTCTGGGCTTTTCTTAAGAAATCGCTCGGCATTTCGAGTCTGGTTTTGCCTGAATCCCCTGTGATGACGAGTGTGAGGGAGTACGATCTTCCTATTATTGATTTGTCTCTGGCCAGGGATGTTTTGGTGCGCAGGATCGCCGACTCTGCTGTGGAGTTCGGATGCTTTCGCGTGATAAACCATGGCGTTTCTTGCGATGTGACAGAGAGGGCCAAAGAGGAATGTCGTGGATTGTTCGAGCTGTCTGTAGAGAAAAAGGAAGTGATGTCAAGGTGGAGAAAAGGAGGTGAATGTCAGAAGACTCGAAGACCAGATTGAAGACTGTGTCAGAAATATATGGCCGGAGGGATATGGCAACGTAAGGTAAGTTTAGTTTGGCCTTTTAATGCTGTGGTTCGTTTAGTTTCTGTTTGTATTTTTTTTAATTAAAATTTTATGCTGTGGGTAAGAATCAAAGGAAGAAGATTCAGCATAGTTTGTAATGCAAACTTAATCTTTTAGGGAGGTTATCATAAAACTCTCCTCTCAACCATTTAGGATATACTCAACTTAAATATATTATACATTCAATTTAACCATATTATACAGTGACATTCAATTTATCTAATTTAACTATATTATACAGTGAAATTTTTAGGTTCAAGTTCAGTTTTGTTGTTTTAATGTTGGGCATAATTTTTGATATAGTTTAGAGTAAAATTTTCATTGAATAGGGAAAGTCGGGGATGGTTGATGTGAAAAAACCATATCTATTCTGGTTTGATATAGATTTGGAGATTGAAAAGGTGTGGTGGCATCGATGATGAGGAAGCATGGGGATTGAGGTGTAGTTAATATTTTTCCCTGGACATTGAATGATGATAAATGCAGCGTTTACATATTAACACGATGATGATGGCATTGTTTACATTAAATATTAACACAGTGAGAGGATGGAAAACTCAATATTCATTCTTTTAAACTTTTTACAATCTCAAATATGAATTTGAAATAATGTAACTTTATGGAAAAACCCTAATGCTTCAGAACATTAAATTGTATATTAAAATCTTTTTCACATTATGCCAGAGCATTTCTAGTATTTGTATTTAGTGATATCTCATGTTTTCATTTCAAGAACCCTGTCTTTTAAATACATTAAGACAGAGTTGGTCTGAAATCTTAATGTATAATAAATTCCTTTTCACATTAAGCCAGAGCATTTTTGAAGTTTTATTGTATTTTCAAAGGTATTTATATTTTTTTTTTCTTTTTTCAAAGGAAAAAGTTGTATAGTTTATATTAAGCCAATATAAAAACCAAAATTGGTTACAGAAATAGCTGTCAATGACACTTCTGGTGTGCAGAATGGAGCAAAAAGCTCATGGAGAGCATAAAAGACATATCTGAAAAGTATGTTGCCATATGGAGATAACATAGATAGCAAAAAAGACGAGATCAAAAATAGGCCTATTACAAATATATGATGCTATACCCGGTTGCCAGATATGTAATCATAGAAGGAGCAGATACAGGCCAGGATGGATATGAAAGAGGCCTTAAAGTCATTGAAAATTTTATGGTTCGGCCACTTCCAGATATACCATAACATGATGATGAGAAAGGGGAGACGTGATTCACTTTTCTGGAAGCCTGCCTCCTAAATACATTAGGACAAAGTTTGTGTCAGGTTCATATTCTAGAAGCCTACCTCCTAAATACATTAGGACAGAGTTTGTCTGAAATTTTAAATTGTATATTAATTTCCTTTTCACATTATACCAGAGCATTTCTGGAAACTGTATTGTATTTTTAAAGGTATTTGTATTTAGTGATATCTCATGTCTTCATTTATAAAAGCCTGCCTATACATGAGGACAGAGTTTGTCTGAAATCATAAATTGCATATTAAATTCCTTTTCACATTATGTCAGAACATTTTTGAAATTTTGTTATATTTTCTAAGGTATCTGTATTTAGTGATATCTCGATTCTCATGTTCTTATTGTATTGCAATGATCTTTGTAGGTAGTGATATATTGTGCTGTGAAAAATATTTATATTCATTTGATGAGCCTTCGGTGCAAAATCTGTTCAAGTTGTTAATCCAGGAATAATGCGTTCATTGAATTAGTAAATAATGAGGGCTAACCTTTGGTACAAAATGTGCTACAACTTTTAATCCAATTCAAGGTTAACAGAATAGAGTTAATAATGAATGTCAATTAGTTGTCAAATTTTTCACAACTCTATCATGTGGGGTTTTATAAAGTCATTTTTATTTTGATTGCAGATTTTAGAATATTTTAAAAATTTAATGGACAACTCTATCATGTGGGGTTTTATAAAGTCATTTTTATTTTGATTGCAGATTTTAGAATATTTTGAAAATTTAATGGAGAGAGCAAATTGACTTCACTCTTGTTTAACAAATTTTCAAAATATTTCAAAATCAACCATCAAATTAAATTAAGTTTAACACTTTTGTAATATTCACAATGTAACTGTGGATTAAATTTTGAATGTGTTTATCAAATTTTCAAAATATTTCAAAATCCACAATCAAATCAAGTTTAACACTTTTGTAATATTCACTATGTAATTGTGGATTAAATTTTGAATATGTATTTGATATATTAAATATAGGTATTAACACAGAGTGATCTAAACCTGGGATTAATATGTCTCTACAATTGGTAAAGTATCAGCCCTCCAAATTGAGTTTAAAATATATATTTATGTTTTCAGATATTTAGTTGAGGCCAAATTCTAGGCATGGCTTCAAAAGTTAAACACAAATGTAAAACAAACTGATTGATTAGATGATAAGAAAGGCTCATGGCCAATTTTTAGGCATGGCTTTAAAAGTCTCACACAAATGTAAAACAACTGAATTGATTACAGGATGGGAAAGGCTCATGGCCAAAATCTAGGCATGGCTTTAAAGCTCTCACACAAATGTAAAACAAACTGAATTGATTAGATTATAGGAAAGGCTCATGATCAAATTCTAGGCATGGCTTTAAAAGTCACATAAATATAAAACAAACTGAATTGATTAGATGATAGGAGAGGTTCATGGCCAAATTCTAAGCATGGCTTTAGAAGTCACACATAAATGTAAAGCAAATTGAATTGATTAGATGATATGAAAGGTTCATGGCCAAATTCCAGGATGGCTTTAAAAATCACACACAAATGTAAAACAAACTAAAATGATTAGATGATAGGAAAGGGATCATGGCCAAATTTTAGCCATGGCTTTAAACTGATGCAATTTTGTTCATGCAATGTAAATATCAAAACACACACACAAAACACACTAGCTTAGTGATAGGAAGTTTTGATCTCAATTGAGGATAGCATAGACATATTCTCCAATGTGTTCTGATTAACAAAAACCAGAGCAATTTGGTGATTATTTGGACAGTTTGTCTTGGTTATGAGTTGCAAATCCATGGTAAATTATGCTCAATTATAATATTGATAATCATTCAATCCTCACCGGTTTTAAACTGTGGTATCCGGCTGTGCATTGGGAGATTAGTTGAGCGCTATGGAGAATGTTGCAGGCGAGATCCTAGATTATTTACTAGAGGGGCTTGGTGAATGGGAACGATCAAGATTCATGGCCGATACTGTAGCGAATATCGCATCTGTGATATGTATATCGAATTAGAAAGGGCATGAAAAACCCCTGTGATACCAGAAAGGTGTACGTGGGTCACAGTTGGGTTCGAGTCTCCCCACGGGCTGACACTCTCTTGGTCACCCTCGGCGGCACAAGGAAGGCAATCAATAGTCCCTGAAAAAAGTTCAATACTGTTGGGTTTGGATACCATGTTATGAAATTGGAAAAAAAATTGCAAAATGATTAATATATTAGCCACTGATATTTTTTTATTATTATACTAGTAGGTTTGGAGTGATGGAGAGTACGAGAGTAGTGTAGGGAGCGAACTGTGACAACTGACCAGGTTTGCACTTCCATGGCCCTAATCTACTCACCATCCACAGGGAGCATCATCTGCCCAATGCCAGATGTCTTGAATTCTGATAAGACGCCTCGCTATAGCTCTCTCCTTCAAGGATTATGTGTCTCGCCTGCGAAAGCAAAGGCTTTTGTTTAATGATCCAGGAGAACGATACAAGATTTTATAATTTAACTCTGAGTGCCAAACATATGTTTAATCATTTTGAATATAGTGTGATTCGTTTATGGAGGGTTTCTTAATTCAAATCTTGTAATCCACATTCCAATGTTTAAAGAAATGCTTATTGTTGATTTCTGTGCCACAAACAATCCAATAAACATGTTTGGTCTCTTTGTAATAATTTATAAGATTTTAAAATCTCAATGTCCATTCTTCCCTCATCACAAATACAAATATATGTTGTCACATCACAAATACAAATATATGCTCTCACATAAGATTAGTAGTATTGGTCAACAACGAAACAACCTAGACAGGGTATTAAGTTAAGGGTGTATACAAAACAATTTAGTTTAATAGTTAATAGTTAATTGGATTTGTGTTAAATATCTAAAACAATTTGATCTGGATAAGTGTAATATATACACCGAAAATATATACACCGAAGGTGTTCCTCTGCGGGTGTTGGCTCGACATATTTAGTCAAAAAAAAATTAGGTTTTCGTCTTTTTTCATCGAATCACTTTTTACCACATGGCACTTTGACTGTGTGGCTAGGGTTGTACATTGCAAGAAACCTCTTCGACATTGTGTGCATGTGAAATGTCATGACTAAGCTGGACAAATCACCATGGCTATGAGATCTTCTTCAGATGCCATGTTGAGCTGGTGCACTTTCAACAAACCACTGTCAACTACTCTGTTGTCCTCTACAGTGTCGGGTTCACAACACTGGTAGCTGCTCAGTTTTCCACTACAGCTGTGTCTGCACATCAATTCCCTTTTTGTATCATAAGAAACACGATTGCCAAACAACAATAATCACAACGTGCGGGGTTCACAACACTGGCAGCTGCTCAGTTTTCCACTAAAGCTTTGTCTACACATCAATACCTTGTTTGTATCATAAGAACCACGACTACCAAACAACAATAATCACAACCCGAACTTGAGAGGGCAGGGCGTGATCATTACATGAACCAAATAGATTTCAAGATCAGTGTCAAGACTGATGTTAGTGAATCTCCACATGATCAAACAAATTTCAACATACCACTACTGACTACTTTGTTAACCTTTGCAGTTCTGGTTTCACAACTCTGACAACTACTTGTATGTCCAATGCAACTCTTTCCATACGCTTATAGAAGCAGTTTCTAAAGATGTTGTTATCAGAGGGTTTATTTCTATTATTCTTCTTTGATGTTTGCATATTTGGTAAGTGTTGATGGTGTTGGACCTGCCAACATGTCAAGGGGATCTCCCCAGTAAGAAGTCCCAATTAGAGACCTCTAAACATTTGGTGTAGGAGTCCCAACAATGGGTCGTATAGTAATGCCTTGACCACGATTTCGCACAGAGACAAGTAAGATAACTTTGTCAGTAGCAAGGGTGTGACCGCTACAGTGAGTCAATGAAGGTGTATGAGAGGTTCTAACACAGGTGGGTTGAGATGAGTGCACCCCTTGGCAACCTGTAATAGTACTCAGCTGGGAAGGGAACACACAAGCGAAGATGCATCACAAGTTGGAAAGCAGGTCAGTGAGCAATCCAAAGTGATGGTTAAACCAACAGCACATCTGCAACAAGATTCATATAATTGCTCACGTTTTCATGCATATACATCGCTAAAGCAACCGGAATAGTCCAACTATAGTAACAACATATGCATGAAAACGTGTTGGCTCTTATTATATAAAGAAGTGTAAGTTCCAATCATATAATACATCCATGTAAACCCGCTAGCCCCAATAGTGGAATGTTATAGCCACATCTGCCTACTCCTCCAAAGAGATGTAATAGTTTTGTGCAGTGGAGAAGCCAAGGTGCATTACAATACTGTCCAATTTCTCTCCAAGATAGTCTTATCAGAAGCTTGCCTGACCAAAAGCCTATACAATCAGTTGTGAGGGACTATTTATAGCAAAGGGTGGAGTGGCCCTTGACTTTCCCCTTTCTGACTGTTCAACTACCCTTATGACTCTTTACTTACTCTATGATTGTGACATCTACTATTGACTCTTGACATGACTCAACATTACAATGCACATGTACCCATGTGAACACAATAGGCTTGAGCAAGCCAAACTAGACATCACTCTGACTTAGACAACCATGGAAGTCCAACTCCTCAACATCTTCATGTTGATCGACAATAACATATTGATGCCAAGATCTATAGTCCTTGATGGTGTCCGTGTGTTCCGTGGTGACATCTATCTGAAACCTGACCCTTGCCTCCATAACATCTGGGTACACTGCTCGGGCTCCTCTGTCCATCTCATCTGAAAGTATGTGCATCATTGTCTTCAAGGTGGCCGAACCAACAACATACTTGTACATGATGTCTGCACTGTTGGGCAAGTCTAGGCTAGTGGCAATGCACATCAACTCGTCGAAGTACGAGTCAAGTTCGAGTCAGACCTTTTTCTTTGTCTTCCCTTGGGTGAGAATCCCAAGTGATGGGATCGCATGTGTACGCTCCACAACATCCATACTTTTGAATACTCGTGCATGGGAAGCATGCATGCTAGTGATGAACTAAGGGAGTTCTTAGTAATTCCGAATCTGACTCCGGATACGTGCTTTCATCTCGACCGCATTAACCCTCATCATCTTAGGCAAGTGAAGTGGGGCTCCCTTGTACTTCATCGTCCATGTTTGCATGTCATCAACAACATCATGCAAGTTCATCAAGATACGTGCTCTTCTAGCACATCGTTGCTACCATCCGTTGAGATGGACGACTGCCTTGTGCACGGTACCAAAATTGGAATACAATGCTCGCATCGCTATGTCAAGGGACAATACTTCATCTAATATTGCCTTTTTCAATTCAACTCGGGTGGACATTGTCACCATGTCTCCTCCTTGCTTGGCCGTTTGTAGTTCCTTTGCCATTCACTCATTCTCAGCTATTAGGAAGCAAACACTTGAGCTAGTGGCTTCAACATACACTTTGGTTGCATCGGCCAAGGCAGTTGGATGTTTGCACACATCATTCATGATCACTCGTTCTTCAACTTGCAGAGGAGATGTATGATCCTCCGGAGTTGATACTCTGCGAGACTGCACAACTCAATGTTGGGATTCATCAAACGAGATGTTGTGCATCTCTTCTTTCGGTTGATTACCAAGGATCTCAGTGCCTCCTTGGTCATTTAAGACTTGCTCATTATATGGATGCATTGAAGCAGGTGAGTCGGCCTCTTTGTGGTGAGGCATGAGGTCAGTTACCTGTTCCAACTCCTGTTGCTCCATGTCTGCATCCAACTGTTGAAGTGCTTGTTCTATCTCATGAACGATTTCTTGCCTTGCGATAGTTCACCCTGTTCACCGGATGCCAGATGTTCTGATAAATCAACTATTTATACGAGCACTGCTTCGTTTGTTTTGCACATGTTGCGCCCCCTGATGTATCTGCTCCTGTTGCACTTCCCTCTCTTGTTTGCGCAGCTCTTGTTCCTTTCGAAGTTGCTCTCTCAGCTCATGCAACTCCCTCTCTGCTTCTTCCATTCTCTTCTTGTCCTTTTGCTTTTGCGCAATTCGCTTGTCGCGCTGTTGCCTCTTTGCCTCTATAGCCATAATTGCTTTCTCTACAAGTGGATCTGTTCAAAACTTGCAACTTTGCTCCTCCTCCATGTGATCACCAATCTTCCTCTTACCTTTGTCGCACATCGGTATGCTTGCCTCCACTGCCATTGCTGCTACTGCTGGTGCTCTTTGTGATGCTGCTTCATGTTGCTTCGCTAACCACTCCACAATGACACCGACCGGTTCATTGGGTCTGGAGAAATTGTAGCAATATCTCCATGGGTCTTT
>APFE030098736.1:0-12540 GCA_000404065.3 Pinus taeda | reverse complement strand
CCCTACGCGTGCAATCAAACCGTGTTATCATTAAAACTGGCTACGTGCTATGGTATCTTCACAATTAATATAAACAACAAGGGTCAACCAGTGATTGAAGAACACAACCAGAAGCTTCTTTTGTGGGAGAATATTAAAAATATGGTTGGTTTCTTATTGTGTTCTAATCTTATTGTGTTGTTATCAGACAAGGATTGTATTGGTATCAAAGACAGATTTGGTTGGTTATTGTATAGTTCAGTCATATGCTTTGTCTCTTGGTTGGATTTATTCAATGGCGCATCATATTAAATAATCTCATTTTTTTTGGCCTTGCTTATGTTGTTCGGCCTAATGTGTGGGAGTTCTGCTATGTCGAATCCTGTGAAAAACAACCTTTATTTCCTGCATTATTGGTCTCAAATGGTTGTCATTTTCTTCCTATGTGGTTGCTTCAATGAGATTGTAGGGGATTTATCATTTACGGGGTTGTTGCACGCCATTTATCCTTTGGCGGAATCTTGTAGGTTGTGAGTGGCGCGTAAGATCATGGTAAATTTGTTCATGTTTAGAATTATTGCAAATTTCATTCGGTCAAATGGTTAATATGGGGTTTCACGATCCAGTCCTATATCATGAAGGTAAGCCTTCAAATTCTGCAATTTTTTTGTCTGGATTTCTTTGGGTTTTCTCATACTGTGACCCAAGTAACATTTTTTTTATTGTAGGAGTCTATTGTAGGTAAGCTTTGTTCGAGTCTTCATCACTGTTGTAGTGGTGTGTGGGCATGGTGTTCTAGATGTCAAAGGTTCTTTGGTAGAATATTATATCCTCTCACCTCACAATTTTTGTGTTTCTTAAGACATTCTATCTTATTGGGAATTGTTTTATGAGCGTTATGGTTTTGGTTTTTTGGCTTTGTGGACGTAAATTGTTGTTATGGCTCCCATTTTTTTAGGGTTTAACGAATAATTTGTTGAATGTTGCTTAATTTAGCTAGACTATGTGAGTTTTAAGCATTTATGACTAGGGTTTTATATAGGGTTAGGGTTTTTGAAACATGAGGGCTCTGATTTGTTAAGGTTTAAGGTAGAATGCACCAAACATTACTTAACTTGGCTTGCTTCTGGAGTTTGAAGTGTTTATGGTTAGGGTTTTATATGGGGCTGGGGTTTGTGTAGAATGCACGAAACAATACTTAACTTGGCTTGCTTTTGCCAGTTTGAAGTGTTTATGGTTAGGGTTTTATATGGTGTTGAGGTTTCTGAAGCATCATGGCTCTCATTTCTGTGGGGTAAACCAAAAATTTGTCAAATGTTGCTTAATTCACTCGATTATGTGAGTTTGAAGTGTATATGGCTAAGGTTTTATATGGTGTTTGGGTTTTTGTATATGGCTAGGGTTTTATATGATGTTGAGGTTTTTGAAGCGACGAGGCTTTGATTTTTGTAGGTTAAACCAAAAGTTTTTCAAATCTTGCTTAATTCAACTTGATTCTACGAGTTTGAAGTGTTTATGGATAGGGTTTCATATGGGATTGGGATTTGTCAAGCGCGAGGGTTTGATTTTTTAAGGTTTAAGTGTTTAACCAAGAATATTTTGAATATTGCTTTATTCAACTTGATTCTGTGAGCTTGAAGTGTTTAGGGTTATCATCTTATATGGGGTTGGGATTTGTGAAGCATCAGGGCTCTGATTTTTTTGGGTTAAGCTAGGAATTTATTGAATGTTTCTTCATTTGGTTCGATTTTGTGAATTTGAAGTGTTTAGGGTTAGTGTTTTATATGGAATTGGAATTTGTGACGCGTTGGGGAGGTTTATGCCTGATTCTTATTTTATCTTACTAGCTCACAATTTGTTTCTTTTTGAACACATTTTATCCTACTAGGAATTGTAGTCTAGGTGTTATGGATCTGTATCTTTTAGTTCTGTTGATGTAAATTGCAATTAATGGCTCCGGTTTTATGTATTCTTTGAATTTATATATCTAACATTCAGATCTAACATAGAATGCTTAGTGGAAACATACATAAATTCTAATCATTGCATCATATTGCATTTTGTATTGTTTAAATATGTGTTCTCGGTTTTCTAAATTCTATCGTATGTTTCATTACTAAACAATAAGAAGTACGCCAAGAATCATATACCATGTGGGCAAAGATTGTTCTTGCACAGGTTACTCATTCTTACATTGGTTAGTAAGGAATGCATGCTAACTTTGGCTCTCATCGCAAGAGAATGTGTGTATTTCCTGAATGGCAATCTTAGCTGAAATCTTTATAGTCAGTTTTGATCTAAAAGTTTAGTCTGCTCCCAAATTCATGAAATATTTCCTTTGAATTGAATGTAATCTATCCAACTCCATAATGCAACCAGATGCATAGTTGAGAGTAGTGGGACTCACATCCATGAGTGCATATAATGGTTGACCTCTCATTAAGGTTATGATAGACTACATGACTTTCAGTAAACTCATTGATGTGATTAATGATAAGCCAAGTTTCACCATATGCATCTCTATATGTTATCTTTATAGGGTTTTCTGGAATATTCATGGATATGCATATTAAGGCCCCTTCCTTTTATCTAATTTTCCCTTTTATTTTTTCTTAGGGAAAAATTTATTTTGTCCTGTGGGAAGCTATGAAGTATGAACCACATCTTTGCGTTGTTGGAGTCCCACTTCAATGCTTATTTTTCCTTTGTTTCGAAAACATTGGGCCATTTCTTCATTTGTGCATGTCATCATTGCACAGGGGGCATGTTTTTCTTCTTTCTTCTACCAATTTTAACAAATGTATCTATAGGGACTACAAAATTTTATCTTGAATTAAATGTTGTAACTTTGTTATCAAGATGCATTATGTTTCAAGATGTTCTCAAGGGATTTTGACTCCTAATATATTTGTATTTCAATTTGTAGTACTTTCAACTATTTACATAAACAATGTAGGTTCTAGTAATTTCTTTTGTCCATATGTTAAATGTTACTTTTATTTTGAGGTTTTTGTAATTTTCAACTTCAAATTATTTCAAGGTAATATTATGTTATTATTCATTTTTAAGGAAAATGTAATGTAGAACAAGTCATTTTGTAGCGTGGAGATGATTCAACTTCAAAGACATTTTATGAGACAATGTTAGATCAGATTGCTTAATCAAGACTCCTTAATTTGAATTGTAATCTCTTTTAATCCTAGGTGATTTACAGTCCTATTTATTTTATAAAAATTCACTTTGAATTCCTAGTTCTTCCATTTTTTTCTCCATTCAAAATACTTAAGTAAGAAATTGTAAGAAGTTTTGAGTGAGAACAAACCTTAAACAACCTCGAAACTACCAACGAGCAATGTCAAAAGGTAAATGACATCTCACATTCCATGTAAGCCACTTGTCTTATGTTTGACATGGAATTATGCATGTTCTTTGAGGACGTGGAAGTGAGGGAGATAAGCTTGCCTAAGATAGAATCACCTATTTGAAATACTAGCTATATCTGAGCTTACATTTATCTTCTTGCAATTTTTTCTCTAGTTCAATAAAATTTTCAATTGTTTTGTTGGTTTGGTAAATAATGAAACTATTTTGCTGGTCTTTTAATCTCATGGAATTTTTTATAATTCAAGTTCCCTTATATAAACTATTTTATGAAAGATGGAAAGGTGTATATAGAATGACAAAATGTGATTAGTATCCATATTTTTTAGCACATTGTAATATACACATGCCAAGATAGGACATTCGGGACCTTAAACATTACATTGTTTTTCTATTACAATACCCCTAACATTATGCAATAAACTGACCTAAGATAGAATAAAAAATGGTCATGGTAATCCTTACAAAATCCACATCTTGTTGTGGTTACACCAAAAAAAAATTGATACCCCTATTCTTGATGACCTCCAGAATCTTCATTACTCAAACTTGTTGAGTTCTCTCCTTCAACCAAGTAGGTTTGCATACCTAATAATTGATGGTTAGGATGTTTTGGATTGTTTCCGTATGATTGAGTTTGATTTACCCCTTGCATCCATGGAGGAATTGAGTATTCATAGCCCACACTTGTGCTACCAACCCTTGCATTAGGTGGAGGTGTCTCATAATGATATATAGGAATTAAATTTATAGTTGTAGGAATATATCGAGTGCGAAAACCCCCATTTTTATAGTGATGGACTTGGATGTTTGTAACACCCTCTTCCCACATTTACCCAAATTAATGAGTCCATTGAGGTAAACATGTGACGAGAGGCTACTATGATGTGATTCAACTCCCCATGTATAGTTAAGGAAGTGGTACCAACAAAACAAAACCATTATGACCTTTCACACATGCTATAGAACCTTCAGGAGCTAACCAACCCTTCCAAGTGACCGACCCTTGATAAAAATTGACATTTCATTGATCTTGACCTTTAGCCACTCCCATGAGTCATGAAAAGTCATGCATGCGACTAAGGTCTTCCATTCACTCCCACAGCAAGGCATGCCAGTAGTTGTGGACTTTTTCATCCAATTCTGAGCCAGTGACCTAGGATTCTGTGCCACTTTTTTAGGGCCAGGTCTCAAGCCATTGTCCAGAATTTCATGAGACTTTCAAAAATGATAAATAACAAACAAATAAGGCTACTAATGCACTCAATTATATAATTACTTGATCTAACTCCTACTAGCCATGACAGGAATTTCATCAAACATGTTACAAATATGTAATCTACAAGTCATAACAAAATATCTGAGCATAGGGGTCTCATACTTATCTAAGATTTGTAAGGAAGCATTGATGCCTTATCCCAATAGTTGCATTATCATCTATTAGGTCATATATTCATTGTTCATTATTTTTCCAATCAAAACATCACAAGAGACATACATCAAGTCTGTCATAAAACATATTCATAACTAGCATATAACCAGCATAAATAACAAGGATATAACAACTAGAAGAATCATATATGAAAAAAACACATTTACACATGAAATACCAAGGAGAAGGAACTCTTATGAATGAATGCATAAGCCAATGAAGTTTGGGACTTCCACGAACCACCCAACCATAGATTGGCTGAACAAAATATTTCTTTAAAATAATCACCCTTATACCATATTCCAAGCATGAGTGTAGGATATCATGGAACCATTATGTTGTAGCGGCTAGAATCATCCTCCAAATTTTTTCCTTCGCTTCGTTTTGGAGCCTCCCTCCTCGAAATTATCGCAACTATCCTACACTAATCAAGTACTTGCATTTATTAGTTTTCATCTGTCATTTAGTAGCTAATTTTTACTCACTTATCCCGTTAGTCAACCACAAGCACATCTAGCACTTGGTTCACATCTGGTCAACCACCTGTTAGGCAAAACTACACAAACCTCAAGGAAAGTCTATCTTCCCTTCACGAATTGCGTTTCCCTACACTCAGAAATTGCACAGAGCAAGCCAACCAACACTTCTCTCCAAAAAATGCGTAGTCCTAGCCAGTCAACACTACTCTCCAAAATTACGCAGAGCAAGCCAGGCCAGTTGCACTCCCCTCCAGAAACGTGTAGAACTAACCCAGCTACATTGCTATCCAGAAATGCATAGAGAAGCCCAGGGTAGCTGCACTATTTTCCAAAATGCAGAACTGGCTAGTTGCACTGCTCTCCAAACATGCGCAGAGCAACCCAACATCATTGCTCTAAAAATTTTGTAGATCTGGCGAGTCAGACCAAAATTATCGAAAAATTGTTCCCTTAGTGGCTGTCTATCGCACGTGCCGATAGGTTTCCTAGTTCCCTCCAAAATTGCACATTCCTTCCTTGCATGCCCGACAACTTTTCCCGAAAAAACAAAAAGAAAAATGTGAAAAAGCATCCATAAATTTTAGGGATCTATTTTTAGTTGCAGGGTTTACATCCAAAGTTGACTTTGGAAACTCCCCGCAAAGTGTCGATTTTTCCTAGATTTGTGGTATGCGTGTCATAAACCCTAATTTCGCCAAATCTATTTAAATGATGCCTCAGAGCTAATTCTTCACATTCGATCTTGAAGCTTTGGCATTCTCGATGAATCTACGAATCATAAGCACAGTTGGCGCAACTTTTCCGACTCCTGGCTGTGCTCTGCTCAATCCTTGGAGGCAGTGCCCAGTCCTACTCACTAGAACTACATAATGTGCAATTCCAGCAAGAAACCTAACATGCCCATTCCTCACATTGCGTAGTTATAGTCAGCATCCAGCCTCACTGGACTGCGCATTGAGTAGATCCAGTCAACACTTAGCCTCACTAGTAGCTGAGACTATGCAATGCATAGTTCCAGCTGAGAGTTCCAACCTTCCCGAGGTCAATGATGCGCAATCTTTCCCAGTAGTCTCCAGTTTGTTTCTTGAATGTTTCTAGAGTTTCTTCATGTTTTTAGCTGACATTGCCTTACCGTGAGTGTCTTCTCTGTATCCAGGTACCATAGGTTTTGAGTAGCTCCTTAGCAGTATAGGTATCATGGCCTCCGAGAGACCTAGAGAAAAAGACACAATTGAAAGCAGTACTGGGGATGTTATTGAACAAGGCTCTATGAGCTTTCCTATGTACACAGACACATACCTTTTCATTGAGAAGGAAATCAAGATCTCATGGAAAGACATCAACACTATTTTCTCAAGCATATTTGAGGATAATATGGAGGACAGATAGGTCTATGTCAATATTCATAAGTCAAGATTGTATAAGGTTGCATGCAAGATTCTCGTGTTCCCATGAATATATGTGATCCACTGGATTGTCTCACACACTGATCCTGAGACAATTATACTGAGTAGTGTTAGTGGCACAAATCTTGCTTCCTTGAGGATGAAAGATTATCAACAGATGTATAATTTTCCACCGCAGGTAAGCATGATGGATGCACCATTCTACACTCCCAACAACAACATGAACCTAAGAGAAATCTTGAAGCATTGGGTAAGGGAGCCAACAAATTTCAGGACAACACCCAACCAAATATACAGGACGAAGACACTTAGGAAGGCATACCAATTCTTGGTCATCTTCGCATGCTGCTTGTATGGCCAAGGGAGTACAAAGACCTTCCCATAGAGTTGGGTTTCTATGTTGGATCAGCTGGCAAGTGAATGAAAACCTTTCAACTGGTCTGACATGTTGGCTGTCCAGTTGAAAGTTCATATATCCAATGCCTAGAGTTCACACAAGGATCAACAAGCAAGATTCTTCATGTTTGCTTATCTTCTCAATGCAATATGTGCCCATCAACAGTTTCTTAGCATGGGTTGGGCATGGACACCTTCAGAGAATGTTGTGAATGTATACTACAAGTTTCCCTCAGATTATAACTACTGAGGAGTCATGGCTAGAATAGCTAACCATTTCATTGCCCCTCTGTACACGATGATCTTTGAACAAGATCTATCCTGCATCTCCTAGGTAGCAATGGAGGCATTGCTGAACATTGCAGATTGGTATGCCTCACCCGAGGGCACCCTCATCAAGATGTATAATGCAAACAAAGTTTCTTATGTGTCCTCCAGGTTTTCCATGTACAAGCTAGTCATGCAGGAGGTTTCGTACCACATCCCGACAAGGTTATCAGCTAGATTTCATAGGAAGAAGAAGGCACCATGGGGTACGCTTCCTATGAAAATTGGGTTGTACGTGATCGAGAGTTTGAAAGAAGTGGATGCCAAGGTCAAAGACTTTAAGAATTTTAAGTTCAACACCAAGAGTTTAAATTTGTATGGTCCACATGGTTTATGTAGGAAACACTGTGTGAGAGTGTATTATTTTTGGATCCACGGGGCATGTCATTGGCCAGAGGAAGACCCATGGAGATATTGTTATAATCCTCTAGGCTCAATGAACTGGTCAGCATGGTAGTAGAGTGGCTAGCAGCGCTCAAGGTAGTAGCACCACATAGAGCAACAATAACAACAACAGCAAGAAACAAACCTGTGCAAGACAAAGGCATGAAGAAGATTACTGAAAGCACAGAGATAGAGCAAAGCTACAAGTTTAAGGAAGACCCACCTTTGGTAAAGGTAGGTGTGTAGATAGATGCAAAGAGGTGACAAGAGGATAGTGCAAAGAAATAGTGAGAAGTAAATATTGTAATATGTAGAGAGGAAGTTGTAGGAATTCCAGTGGAAGCTTAAATAAAAACAAGAGTTGCATAGAAGAGAGAAGGAAGTGTAGCATGAGCATCAATAGGAATAGGAACAGGAGGAAGTGCAAGGCACACAAATAGTGAAACTGCATCGATATAGGTTGAGGACTTTGAAGGAATAGTAGATGAGGAACAGGGTGAGCAGTTGCAAGAACAAGAACTTGTTCCCTAGGATGAACCGATAGTAGAATAGATGGACATGGAGATGGAGCACGCAGAACAGAATCAGGATACCAACCTCATGCCAAAAGAAATCGAGGTCACTCTAAAGGCTTCACCAGCTCTGACATCAGAGAAAATCTCAACTGAACAAGGGGATACCATTCTCCTTGAGGATAACCTAGGAGCAGATGTGTAGAACATAGCCTTTGATGAGTAATAGCATATAGTTGTAAAAGAATGTTGATCGTGCACCCCAGATGAGCATGTATCAACTACACACTTTGAAGAATGAGTGATTGTGTCAGATGTATGAAGACATCCAACCACCTTGGAATATGTCACAAAGGCTTATTCTGAAGCCATGAGCCTGAGTATTAAGTTCTTGATAGAAGAAAATGAGCACATGGCTAAGGAGTTGCAAGCAGCCAGGCAAAGAGAAGAACAATCAATAAGATCTGTGAGAGAAGAGATGAAGAAAGCCATACCTAAACAAGGCAGTTGTCCATCTACATGGTCATCAACAACGTTGTGCCAAGATAGCGCGAACACTCACATATATACATGCCACAGTTGATCATGTATAGACATGGGCAATGAGGTACAAGGGAGCCCCGCTTCACTTGCACAAGATGATGAAGCCACAGGTAGAGTTGGACAAAGCACACCTCTAGAGTTTGATCTGAAACTATGAGCAACTCTTGCTACTCATCAGTAGTTTTGAGGCTTCGTATGCATGGTTGTACGAGATTTTGGATGTCGTGGTGAGAAATTATGGCACCCTGTCAATTGGTACGCTCATCAAGGCCAAAGAGAAGAAACAAGTCAGACTAGAGATCGATGCATACTTTGATCAGTTGATTCTCATGGCCACTAGTGTGGAATTGCAATTTAGCGTAGATAACATGTAGATGTACATCGTCGGTGTGGCCTTGCTTAGAACTAAATTGAGTATGTTATAGGACAAGTTGGACAGAGGTTCCAAATAAGTATACCCAGAAGCAATGGAGGCAAGACTTTGTTTCCAGAAGGACATCATCAAAGAGTACGTGGACACCATTATGAATTACCAAGCACGAAATTAGTTCATCACTGAGGATCATGGAGAGGAGGTTGATGAGTTAGTATTTCCACAACCATCTGAATCTTAGTGTTGTTTTGTCTGGCTGACTTAAGCTAATTTTGTCCCACATGGGTATATGTGGAAAATGTATCATTTTTTTAAACATCATGTAAAGTGAAATTCCAAGTGTCATTAGTGGAATGAAAATAGTCATATGTAATGTAAAGAGTTATCTAATGAAGTTGAAGAGTCATGAGGGTAGTCCAAGAGTCACAAAGGGGAATGTCAAGAATCACCCCACCCTTTGTTATAAGTAGAACCTCATAACTCATAGAACAGGTTTTTGGGAGCAAAATGTTTGCTAGGCATTGCTTAGAGAGGGCTTGGAGAGTATTGTGACCAGCCTTGGCTTGTGAACAGTGCAGAGTGAGTATCTCTTTGGAGGAGCAGGTAGTGTTGATTGTAACGTTCCACTTTTAGGGCTAGTGGTTGTCATGGTTGTATGTATGGATGGAACTTTCACTTTATATAACATAACAGAGCCAACATGTTTCATGCATATGATGTTATTGTAGTTTGACTATTCTGGTTACTTTAGCAATGTATGTAGTTTTAAAATATGCATTTATGTATGGCCTATTCCGTATGTGATTGTATGAATCTTATTGAAGCGCATTGTTTATTTAACTCATCACTTTGGCTTGTCAACTATTCTTCTTTCCAGCTTGTTATGTCATTCAACTCATGTGTTCCTTTCAGGCCGCATACTATTACAGGATTCTAAGGGGTACACTTCTTTTCCTCTTACGTGTGTTAGAACCTACCCATGCATCTCTCTTGACTTGCTGCAAGGTCACGCCCTTTCTTATGACAAAGATATCTTGCTTACCTCTATGCACTATCGCAGTCAAGGCATAGATTTACTACCCATTGCTGGGACTCCTACTCTGAATGGTATGAGATCTAGTTGGGACTTCTTACCGGGGAGATCCCTTGATATGTTGGCGGGTCCAACACCATCAACAGTTATGGCACTAGAAGGAGGGCTAGATGACAAGATGAGTCTTCAATCTCTGTTTTAAATCTTTACACATCTATCATTTTTTATGCTACACTTCGTCCTCCGAGATGTATGTCTTATGGAGATGACTTTGAAATCTCAGAGGAGTTATGGAATCTCTTGTCACACAACACATATAAAGGTGAAGGTAGAGTAGCTTGGCAAATGCATAGTATTTCCTTTGCCAATCTATGTGACAACCTCAAAACCCTTGAGGATTATGTGATTTGCATGTTGTTCACATTCACACTTCATGGGAACCCATTCCAATGGATTGTCACACTGTCTGAAAAATATATACACTGATTTGGTCACGTTGATAGAGAGTTAGTTGATGCTTTCCATAAGTTTGGCCATCAAGTGCTTAACAAAAGATTTCTCAAATTATGGAAAGCCACTGATGAATCCTTGATGCCATTCTGGGATCACTTTCGTAATCTCACATTTCAGTTCCCAGAAGATGAAACTGATTGGAAATTTATCAATGAAATATTTTAGTATCTTCTTCACATATCTGAAAATCCACAAGACTTGTTAGAATAATTCAAACCAACCCCAACATACCTCGACGTTAGAGCTGCTAAATCCAAGGTGGACACGGTTGTCGTCACAAGTGACTGCCCGTTCTCATCTCATCAAACAACTTTAACCCCGTAGAGTGACGCAGGAGAAGATGTGCATTTATCTGTTGAACCATCACATCCTCCCACCCGACCTGCTCTTGATTTCTGTGCAGATTTGGCTAGCAAGACTGTTAGTTGTCACGTGGACTTGTTTCCTCAACCTCCGTCCCTGCGTTCTATTGATCCTCTAGATTGTACTGTACTATGTTATCCCATTCCAAACTCCACACTTGTTGTTCACGAGGATCAATTTGTCGATGGATTTGGTGTTGAGTAGCCAACCTGCGCTATCATTTATGATGAGTATGTGTGGGAATTTGAAGAAGAGGTCGTGGTGAAGGATGACCTCCTTATGTTCACACCTCATCTGCTTTTCCCTGACATCTTTGGTGATTATTCCATTGTTAATTTTCTGCATGAGAATTCATTCCCAGATGCATCTACTTCTGATCATTCACAAAATATAGTGGATGTTAGTTTTTCATTGCATAGTAGAGAGGACACATCTGTGTTTGTAAATCCACTCAATATTTCATCTGTCATTCCGAGAAACACAGAGGGTGAAATTTATTACTTCTCATCAACCCCTCTATATGATTCATCAGATCATGAGGATGTCGATGAACATATTGATTTTTTTTATCATGGTTGTCATGATCTCTTTTCTCCTTCATCCGATCACGATGTTGATTCATTCATTGTCGATATTTCTAAGCCACTTGCCTTCGATGATCCACATGTTGATGAAGTGGAAACCCCACAAGATTTCAAGGAACCTTAGCCCGAGTTGATGGTTATGCCAGGCGGTTACTGCATTGACGTCGATTCCACTTCAGAATAGAAATCTGTTGAAACACCAAAGGCTCCTCATCACTCACCTGTTTACATTAAAGATAAATCTAGTTCACAAAATTTGCATCCTCCACCTAAATCACATGATCCTATTACTCATGCATTGGAGGAATCATACACATCGAGCACTTTTGCTAAATGTACGTTGTTTTCCTTTCTCATTTTTGTTCATTTGTCATGATCAAAAGAGTGTACATGTTTATCTTCTATGCATAGTGTGATGCATAATCATGATATGTCCGCAAAATGCTTGTCTTGCGCTTTTATTCTTTTATTTTTAGCGAATAATTTTAAACTCGAAGCATGTTGGTATTCACTGTTATATATTTATTGTTTGTTGGCTTACACATTTATCCTTCTCGTAAACCATGTCTTCACCACATTTATCTTTCTCGTAAACCATGCCTTCACCACATTTATCTTTGTGGTTCATGCATCCCATACCTTAAGGAGCTAACCCCTTGATGTGAGGAGCTTATCCCTTTGAAGGAGGACTCTATCCCTTCATAGGTGGACCTGTAACCTCAAGATTCCTTCTAGAAGCTTCCAGAAATGACTCAAAGTGAGTTTTTAAGAATGTACTTGCACCTTTTTGACTTTTACAGGGGTTTCCACCCATTACACAAGACAGAGTGGTCAG